>CATIWR010039574.1:0-41712 GCA_949677035.1 Omphalea diandra | reverse complement strand
ATAGCTCCCAAGAAAATGTCCAGAGCAAAAAAAAGGCAAGGCCATTGCTCAACCTTCTGCTCGTCCTGCTTTTCACCCTATGAAGGGTATTACCAAAGAGGAGAAAGACCGTTACAAAACAAACTCCTCCTAAATAATCCTCTCCAATAAAATCCCACTGGCCTAGGGCACCAATAAAAGGGATTGAATTGGTGTTCAATTAAAAATTAAAATTTGTGATAATGTGGTTAAGAAGTTGAGCAGAAGAAGAGGGAAATTGACAAGTGTTTATAATGGTTTGGGTGTCATTCCCTAATTCTCTACAATTAGGTATTTCATTCAACTCAAATGGTGTTTCCAAGCTCACACCAAACTTTTACAACTTGTGTTTTCTAGGCTCACACATAAATCTCTTACAAGTGTTTTTAAGGCTTACACTTAAAACCTCTTACAAGTGTTTTCAAGGCTTACACTAAAACCTCTTACAATGGTGTTTAATGCTCACACCAAACAATCACTTAAAGCATAAAGAAGAATTAAAAGAGTGAGTAGCAAATTTGCAAGAGTTTGGTTATAAATTAATGAATTCTCTTGTATTTACATTTGTTTGGTAGAGTATTTATAGCTCATACCCACTAAAGAGACGTTACACTACAACTATTAATAAATCTAAAAGATGTGCTAGGCATATACAACATTAAATGCTTTTCAGGCTAAAATTGCGATCGTTACTAACTTTTCACGTTCACGAATTTCCAATTTCGGCTGAAAATCCCATTTGTGTCTAACGACTAGTCCACGTGTCAACTTTTTATTGGTCATTCAAGGAAATATAGTCGTTGTGTTCTAACCACTCTCAAAAGTAGCGGTCGCGAGGTATCATTGCCTTAGGCATGACTGAGACCACAAATTTCTCTACTTGAAGAGCAAACTTCAACTGCTTAAGTTGCGATCGAGAATAAACATTAACCCTCACGATTTTTGATCTTCAACGGACACTTAGGACATTTGGCTAGCTGTGGTTATGGCTTTGGTTCCCTCCTTTGTCATTATGAAATTTGTGGTCACAATTAAGGTGTGACACATACCGTCAATTCGTCTGTGACTATGGCTTTGCCAACTTTGGATGTATCGCGGCAGTGAAGCTTTCTGCGAATTTCTTTAGCCTAGCTTCATCCTTCCTGGTGACTTATTTGCGGTCGTGATTTTTAATACACTTACCAAGAATTAGAGTGAACTTTACAAGGTTGGAGATTTGGACTCCATCTAACTTTCAATGACAAAAACTAACTTATAATCTGCAAAACAACACTAAATGAAGACATTAGAATTGATCAATCTCTACTATCAAGATCAAAAGAGGTTCATGACTTAGGTTAAATCAACCTAGTCCAACAATCCCTTAAACTTTCCTGCTAAAGACGTTTAGGCTTAATGAAGAAATTCATGCATTCCTATCAAACTTGGGCTAGATCGAGTTTATCTTCCGGGATGAACTTGGATATGAATAAGTGGTTAGAGAATTCATGTGCACGGTACAACTCAATCACAAAACAGATTCATGAGCAGGCTAATACGGGTTAGTTTTCTGAGCTTTTAATGACCCCCATTTCATTTACTTTTGACCATCTTTCCTCACTTTTCAACCTTCAAGTCGGAGAACACATACCTTTCATCATCTCCGCACTTGACATTATTTACTCTAAGTTTTGGTCAGAAATCTCATTCGAAACTAAACACGACCCCAAAACCTCCTTGGCCAAACACATTAAAACCTTACCATTTTGGATACTTCATCGTATCATCACCTTCTCAGTTAATGCTAGAGGTGATGGAAATGAAAAAGTATCACAAAAGGACTTGACATTTCTTTTCTGCCTTATCAAGAATAAGTCAATCCAAACTGATAGGTATTTTATGGATCAATTAATCCACATGAGGACCAAGCCTAAAAGCCAATTCCTTCTTCCATCCCATATCACAACCATATATCGATATGTAGGAGCTCTTAATGAGGATAACGAAAAGTTTCTCACTAAGAAACTTCTACCATCACAAAACTTTCTTGATCTCACCTATCTCATAAATGCTAAAGCAATACACCCGGACACTTATGCCTACACTTTAGGTGCAATTGGTGCTAAAAAGATGGAGTCCTCATAAGCCTTAAAAAGGAAGAGACTAATTATTGAAGAAGGAGCCCCATCCATCCCTCCTCAACCAAAGCCTATGGCTAAACTCTCACTTACTACCATCAATAACAAACTAAATAAGTTGATGAGGATGATGAAAAGGAGATTTTTGTTCCTCTTTCATCTTTATAGTGACATGGTAGACTTGCAAGAGAAGTTGGGAGTCCCTCATTGCCATCTTCTGGACTTTACAGAGTTTGATGACACTCACAAAGAAGAAGGTAATGATCAAGTGGAGGATGGAAATGAGGCTGAAGGTGAAGATCATGGTGATGATGAAGACTTTTTTAGAGATAAAGATGATTCTTCTGCTTTCTAGTTTAGGATATTTTTTAAATCTTTCTTTTATGCAAAAAATGTGATCCCACAAAACTTATTTATAAGTTTATATATATAAAAGTTGTTTCTTTGATGAAATTTTGTGCTATGTGATTGCTCTATTTCAATTTTTTTTATGCATTTGCTCCCTATGATTACTTGTCTATTTATGCAATTGATCTTTTCCCTTCTACCCTCTTTTTGATCTTGCCAAAAGGGGAGAGATATAATCTAGAATGAATCAAATGGGGAGAAAAAAATAATAGCATAAGTTGAGGGGGAGCATAAGAACATCATACTTAGAATTTTAGCCTTGAAGTCTTAGAAAAGTTCATTAAAACTTCTAAGTATACTAAAAGATTTAAAGTGTACATTGAACAAATTACCACTCCAACTTCACATTCATGCATTATTTTCCCTTAGGATCAATCTAAGTTGTCAAAATAAAAAAAGGGGGAGATTGTTGGACTAGGTTGGTTAGCCCTAAGTCTTGGACCTCTTTTGATATTGACAAAGGAGATTGATGAATTCTAATGTTTCCATTAAGTGTTGTTTTGCATAATTAAGTTAGACTTTCAATTAAAAGTTGGATGGATTTCACAATCTTCAAGAAGGCAAAGTTCATCTAAATTCGCGGTTAGTGATTTGTAATTCGCGGTCGCGACATAGTTCAAGATAGGTGAAATTAGGTCAGATGAATTCGCGGGCATCGTCACTGCCATGACTCATCCAAAGATGGGAGTGTCATAGTCACAAATAAATTTGCAGTCAATGTCATTCACACATCAGTCACAATAAACGTCTTTCATAGTGACTAAAGAGGGAACCAAGTCCACAACCACAACATGCCAAGTGTCCCAGGTATCCATTTAAGACCAAAATACACGAGGGAGACATTGTGGGTAGCGACCGCGATTCATGAAGATGAAAATTCTCCTTCAAATAGAAGAATTCACGTCTTAATCGCGCCCTGTACAAGGACTGGTCGCGATCGTGCCTTTTGTGGGCAGTTAGAAAGCAATGACTATGTTTTTCTGATGGACAATGAGTTGACATGTGGACTAGCCATTAGACACAAACGGGATTTTTTGCTGCAATTTTTGGCTCCCGTATAGAAATTGGTATGTCGCGACCGTGAATAATCAGTAGCGACTACGGCTCCCGCCTGACATGCAATTAATGTAAAATCTGCCTAGCATGTCTTGAAGATTTAATGATTTTCATAGTCTAACATCTCTTTAGTGGATATGGGGTATAAATACTCTACCAAACAATTGTTAATATGAGATAGAAAGAGAATTCATTACTTGTGTAAAAGCTTTTGAAATTTAACTACTCAATTTGTTCTATTCTTTATGAGATTGTGATTGTTGCGTGTGAGCATTAAACACCAATTATAAAAGGTTTAATGTGAGCATGTGAAAACACTTGAGTGAGGTTTTAGTATGAGCCTTAGAAAACACTTGTAAGAGAGGTTGTTGTATGAGCCTTGAAAACACAAAGTGTAAAGGTTAGGTGTGAGCTTGGAAACACCATTTTGAGTGAGTGAAACACCCAATTGCAGAGAATTGGGGAGTGGACATAGGGTTGGTTAATATCCAAACCACTATAAATTTTTGTGTCTCCTTTATACTCTATCTTTATCCCTCACTTCATTTTTTTTAAAACGCCAATT
Organism: Omphalea diandra; assembly: GCA_949677035.1. NCBI lineage: Eukaryota > Viridiplantae > Streptophyta > Magnoliopsida > Malpighiales > Euphorbiaceae > Omphalea > Omphalea diandra. The sequence continues at coordinate 37,548 of CATIWR010039574.1, read as the reverse complement.
CAACCCCCTTTCTTATTGCTTAAGGCTAATAGGACCTTAGTGTGGTTTTGCAACCTTTTTTCATTTATTGTTTTAAGTCGCTTCATTTTGTGATTTCGTGTGATGTTAAGGTTCTATTTTGATCCTTTTTTTTTTTATAGTGAGTAAGTGAGGAACTTAAGGTTCTAATGACATTGAGAGTTTCTTTTATCATTATATTCTTATTTAGAAATATGAATAGTGTTTTGACCTTTAATCCCTCCCAATCTTATGTTATATGCTAACCCAACATGTTTAGCATTATATATAGATGTCATGCTTTTTTATAGGATGAGGATTCATCAATCTTAGGATCCCTTTTGTGATGAGTTTTTACCTTGGATCATTAAACATCCTCTAAATGCATTGCATTACATGTTTACCTTCTCATATGTTCATGACTCATACACTTGTTTTGTGTTTATTTACTAGTTATTTATGACGTTAGGATGTGTTACGAAGGATACTAGATGTAAGTTTAGAGACCTTGACTTGGGAGGTGTGGTAAGATGATTATTAAGGATTTTATTTACTTTTCCTATAGTTTTTTTTATTACTTGTTTTTATTATCATTTCATGTACTAACTTGTTTTCTTCTCTTGAATGTAGGTGTTGATACTTAGATTGGATCACGGATTTGGTCTTGGTCACTTTCGCATGTTAAATGTGATTGATTATATGTGTGCACGCATGATGATACATGTTAAGACCCTATGCGAGGTTGCATGACCCCCTTCCCTTTTTTGGATGATTATATGAGTGTGAATGGATGATTATGCATGATAAAAACCCTATGCCATGATGTATGATCCCCTTTTCTTTTGTTGATTGATTACTTGATTCAATAAAGTGAATCACATTTAAGTGTATGCTTAGGTGCATTAATTGGACTAATCAATAACTTGGCTAAAATTTTAAGAGTGAACCAAAGATGCCTGAAGGTTAAATCCTAATATCCAAATGATTTAGGGGTGTCTAACCTCTTCCATAATTCATACCTAATTTTTGAACCCAATCTCTGATAGGGTGAAGATGAAATGGGCCTTTTAATTAACTTAGATTAGGTTCAGATTTTGCCTTCTCCAAATTCTTGTCTCAACCAAAGTTAGGTGGTGACTCTACATTTGTTAGGGACGATACCAATGTATTATCCCACCTTGGTCCCCCATTGACTGTAATTTTGGAAATGAGGCTTCTATCTTATATAAGGCCTAGATGATCCTTTATTGATCTAAATTGCATACCATGAATAGGGATTACTACCAAAGTGGAACCCTTATCCTCTTGATCCCCCGATGATAGATAAAAAAAATAGAGTTGTAAGAAAGATTGCACTCATTCTAGCATAACCATGAAACTCGAGGCGCCCATAATGGTGACTCCATCGAGAACCCAAAATTAACTATGTGTTTAATCTTTGGTTTACTTTTAATATTTTAAACTTGTTATTAAATAAGTCTACTGCATTCATGTAGCTGCACTTCACCATAAGCACTTAGTGCCCTTAGATAAATCAATGATTCTTTAAACTTGAGACCTATGCTCCATTCGGGCTAGGGGATTGTGAGAAGGATTCATTATTCATGAGCCTAGTACCTTTAGGTATATCGAATGGGGAATCATGACAATCGCCCCAACCTTATGGGAGCCATCCACTATAACAACCCTTTCAACTATTAGACACATGTAAGAGCCAATAACACCTTAGAATAGGTCACCCTACTTATTTGCATGTCTTCGAGGAAGAGTGAAAGTCCTTAACGAACATGATTAGTTACTACTAATGTAAGCATAAATGTCATCCTATCCCCCTTTGATGTAATTATTCCCCACATGTAAATACTTATGTATTCCCCCTTACCCGTTATGTAAATAACTTTTCTGTGTATATCCATCTTTCCTTAAAGGGACAATATTCCTTATTTGTATATATTTCTTTAAGTAATGCATATAATTTGTCTTTTTAGTGCCTTCATGTATATGTTTTTTCAAGGCTTTAACTCGTTTTGGTTTGAGGTGACCCTATGCATTCTTTACCCCATGATGGTATAACAATGAGATTTTACCTAGGAAAGAGCCATTAGACCTTATATGTGGGAGGAATAAGGTTAGAAGGATCTTATGCAAAATGACTTGTACATATCATACATACATGCATCAATTACCCGTTCATGCATCATAATGATAACCCTTGTTTGGCAGCCATCATATCTCCATCCAAACCCTTCATGGAAGAGAAGGGGAAATAAACTTGCTAGAAAGAGCAATACTTCAAGTCTAAGCCAAAAAGTTGACCTGATCATGAAGCCAAGTATACCACTAGAGATCTTAGATAGAATGATGGTCGACTTCAACCATAAGATGGAAAAGAGGATTATTGAAGAAGTAAATAAGCGTGTCAATAAAATTCTAAAGAAATGGGAGATCTCTGCTAACTAGACTGATAAAGGGAAAACACTAACGGAAGTGCCCCAACCTGTGGTTATTGATGACGATCTAGTTGGGATGAAAGAGTACCATGAAATCAACCTTGCTAATGAAATGGAAGTATGGTTGTCATTTTGGATAAACCTTTAGAGAGCAAAAAAGAGAGCACTCAGTTTGATGACTTTGATAAATAATTGGAGAAAATATAGAAGGCATTGGGTGCTAAAGGTATGGAGAAGGGATCCAAAATGTTAAGAACCATGATTGTTCATATGTGCTACTCATGAAGGCATCCAAGTTATAGCTTTTTGAGTTGTCATTGGAAGGATATGTAAAGACATGGTACTTCAATTAGCTAAAACTGTCAGGAAAGATTGTAAGGAACTAACAGAAGCTTTTAAAAGGCAGTACACGTGTAATTCAGATTTAGAGGTTACACTACAATACTTAAAGTCTTTAAAGAAATAGGATGGTGAGAACTTTAATGACTATATCTAGAGATGGAAGAAAATGGCTTCAAAAGTAATCACAAAGCCTACAGAGATAGAACAAGTCATAATGCTTATTAAAGAGGCTCTGCTGGTATTGACACTAGAATTCAAGAAATGTTGAATAGAAACTTTAAAGACCTTTAAGAAGTGGGTTTGCAAGTTGAAGAATTGGAATATGAGTAAATAAGACAATATGGGGGACGAAGAAGTGCCCCATCTCAGCCTCAGACTGAGCTGAAGAAGATGGCTAACGTAAATGTAATAAGACCCCCAAAATAATTCACTAATTTAGGGAAACCTCTCCAAGGCATTTGAGAGATTGCAGAAAAAAGGAGTGTTGAAGCCTCTAGCCTTGAGACAACCTCCTAACTCGCTATTTAGAGGATATGATGCTAATGCTTACTATGCTTTTCATTAAGGAGTTGGTCACAATATCGATGACTGCTATAGGATGAGGCATGAAATTCAAGATGTCATTGACAACAAGACAATTGTCCCACCTAATACTAAAAGGCCTAGCATTTGAAGGAACCCTTTCCCAAACTATCATAATGTTCCCCACTCGAATCAAGGGACTTTCATGATAGATTCTGCGATTCTTGAGGAAGTAATTATTACCATTATCGAGCAAGTTATGAATGAGGTTCTAATTATTTATGCTATCAATCTATGGGAAAAGCTTAAATGAAGAGACAGAGGAAGTGTGAGGGATGAGAATGATTCAGTTATAGAAGGAGACTGACAAAAAGAAAGAGATGAAATAGGTTAGCCATGTGACGTGTAGCGAAAAGTACTATCCTAATAGAGAAGCTCCCAAGGAAGCAAAGGTTGACAATAGAATAGACAAACACATTGTGAAGGATAAAAAAGATGACAATCCTATTGTAAAATAGTTAAAGAGGATGCCAACCTAGATCAGTATGTGGGAGTTGCTCATTACCTCGCAGAAGCATAAAAGGGACATAGTTGAGGCTTAATTGAGTCTTATCATTTCAAAGGAAGCTACTTCGATTGATGTTGTTGCATTGTTGACTCACAATGGTAAAATCATTTTCTTAGATAAGGATTTGCCACTAGAAGGTAAGGATCACAACTTGGTCCTATTCATTAGAGCTGAGGTGAAAGGAAGATGCACACTATGTGTGATGGTTGATGATGGATTTGGGATTAACATCTGCCCCTTAAAGTTATTACATAAGTTTGGTTTATCTCAGAAAGATTTTAAAGCTTATGACAGTGTCATTTGTGCTTTTGATGATAGTAGAAAGTCAACTTCAAGAGTATTTAACACCTTGAAAATTGGTTGTAATAGAGACAATGGTGGAATTCATAGTGCTAGACATTCCAATCACCTTCTTATTTATGTTGGGAAGACCATGGTATCATCTTCTTGGAGATGTGCCCTTCATTATTCACCAGAAAGTCAATATTCCTCACAAAAGAGAGGTTGTGACTATTTATGCAGAGGTTGGTCAAAATTATATCAACTTTGAGCATGGCTCTAAGGGTTTCAGGTTGTTGGGGTAACTGATAAATGGGTTGACCCTCAAGTGATGGGAATTATGGAGAATATAAGTTTTCTTCTAAAATAAGGATTAGGAAAGAATTCTACTGACATATTAGAGTTTTTAAAGATATTCCCACTCATACTATAAGGAAAGGATTGAGTTAAAGAGTTCGAGTTAGAAGTAAAGGACTAGCACAAACCACTATCAGATTTTACTATGAAAGAAGGAAGACCACTAAGAAAGTCATAGAAGAAGCAATTAAGAATGAAAAGACATCAGATAAGGATATGGATGAACTTGAGAAGGCCTTTTTTTCTTATGGATATTAGTGAATTAGGGTATGAGAATTATTGAGACTCATAAAAAGAAGAGGACGACAGAAAGAAAAGAAAGAAAAAAGGGAAACAGGTTGTAGAGACAAAGGATGGTCAGGAATTAGGTTAGCTTGTGGTCTTATATGAGCCTCAGACTATATGCCATGGAATGACAGGGAAAGTGTCACTAATGAATAAATAAAGAAGTATTTATTGGATCAAAACTTTTGGGCCACTTGAAAGATCATGAGAAAAAGGGGTCAAACTTCGATAAAGAAGGATGCATCCTTTATGGACTTAAAGTGGGGGTATATTGGGTCGTGTAAGTTTACTGAGGTTATATAAATAGGGACAAAATTAGAGGACATCGAGAAGATGATTGTGAACTCTATTGAGGAGGTAAGTGGCAAGGAAATGTAGAACTCTGTGCTAGAAAATAAACCTACCATGATAGATGGAGCAACACTTTAGGCAGACTTTTTGAAGATTGAGTTAGGGGATGATCAAATGAATAGAGTTTTAAGGAAGTTATCAAGGCTTTCACTGGTATAGAGAAGGGGGAAGAGGCAAATCCTGTGCAAAATGTTGATTTAAGGGTTCTAACTGATGAAGTAGAGGATGAAACAGAAGAGAGGCTCACGTACAAGAGGTTCTAGTCGAACAACCAGATAAAATAGGAATTTCTTACTTCTAATGATGTTTCTAGTCCCTTTGAGGACAATGATGTTTTTCTTTCTAAGTTTAAGGCAATGAATGATGAGTTTGCTTACTTGTGTGATGTGTTGCATGATGGTAGTATGCATATGCCTCATGTCATGAGCATATTTAACATTAATTATGTGTATGCCATTACATTTAATCTTGGCATATAAGAAAATTCAAAAATTTTGCTCATAGCTAGTGACATCACATTAGAAGAGTGAAGGAAGTTTGAATAATTGCTTAGGAAATATTAGCCTGGACGAATGAAGACATGCTAGGGGTTGACAGGTGAATTGCAAAACACATAATTCTGACTTATCCATATTTTAAAACTAGTAAAGCAGAAGCATCAAAGGATAAGAATTGAGTGGGCCCAATTGAGCATTGAAGGATGAGAACTGAGCGGACCCAATTGGTTAAGGAATAAGTAACAAAGTAATTGAATGCCAAGTTCTTAGAAGTAGTAGATTATCATGAATGGTCGGCCAACATAGTACCGATACCGAAGAAGGATGAGAGAGTGAGGATGTGCATTGAATATCGGGATATGAACAAGGCATGCCTAAAGGATGATTTTCCTTTACCATACATAGGCGTGCTAGTTAATAGTACCATAACTTGTGTCATGTATTACTTCATGGATGAGTTCTTAAGGTATAATTACATTCTCATGGCTATGACAAATAAGGTAAAGACAACTTTTATCATAAGGTGAGGGATATATTACTACAAGGTGATGCCATTTGGGCTAAATAATATAGGAGTGATAAATGACCTTATTGCATGACTTGATCCATAAAAAGGTGAAAATATATATAGATGACATGATGGTGATGTCAGAGACAAGGGAAGGGCACTTTGAAGCTTTGGAGAAATTTTTAAAAAGGGTCGATGAGTATAACTTGAGATTGAATATGAAAAAAGTGAGTGTTTGGGGTCACCTTTAGAAAGCTATTAAGGCATGTGGTCAATGAAAAGGGAATTGAAGTAGACTTGTATAAGGTGAAGACAATTCAAGATATGTCTGTGTCTAAAACAGAGAAGGAGGTTTGAGGTTTTTAAGGTCACTTACAATACATTAGTTAGTTCATAGTAAGACTAACTACCATTTGTGAGCTGATCAACAAGTTGTTAAGGATGGATCAACCAATAAAGTGGAATGGATAGTGTTAGGAGGCCTTTGAGAAAATCAAAGAGTATATGACAAATCCTTTGGTGTTGAAACCACCAAAGTAGAGAAAACCATTTGATAAGGGATAAAAATGCATATTTTAGTTATGGTGATTTTCTCCTATTAAATTCTAATTTTAATTAAAATTTATATTTAAGAAATTTAAATTTGATAATTTAGTTGTATTAGAGTTGGAAATGAGAGATTAGATATCTATTTGTAAGATTTTTCAATTTTAGGGAAAAATGAGGTGAAATGCAATTCACAACAAAAGATTTATTGTGATAAAGCATGGACATGACTTACTAATGCAAGGTTGACAAATTTAGAAGAACAAGGACCTACTTTTCATCTTTATTTTCACAATAGATCCTTTATTACTTAGGAGATTTGGTTTAGAAGATTTACTCTAAATTGAGATCTTCCTTTGATATTGTCTATAATCAATTAGGAAGCTAATTCCTCTAGCAATTTTTGGAAGATTTTTTAGAGAGATTATTATGCTATGAATAGGGGGTCTCTTTTCTTTTATGGAGGAGGAAAATATGAAAAGCAAAGGAAAAAGGCAACCAACCTTAATTGAAGATAATCTTCTCTTCCATTGTGAACTCATGAGTGTATTTCTTCTTCTTATTTTTCTTCTTCTTTCTAGTTTTCTTTTCTTATTCATAAGTTTATTTTCTTGTAGCTAAGGTGTTGGACTAGGGCAGTTAACCTTAAGTCTTGGACCTCTTTTGATCTTGACAAAGGGGATTGATCAATTCTAATGTTTTAATTTAGTGTTGTTTTGCAGTTTTTTTTGTTAGTCTTTAAGTTCGAAGTTGGATAGAGATCTTAGTCTTCAAAGAATCTGACGTAACTTCTAAATCGTGATCGCAATCTAAGATTCGCGATCGCTATCCATAAAAAGACTTGCTAAAAACTCAGACAGATGAAATCGTAGAGTTATTCTTGGTCGTGACTCACCCAAAAGAAGAATTTCAAAAGTGACAAATGAATTCGAGGTGTAAAGTTTGCCTTCTTCGCGACTGTGAATTTTGAAGTAACTCAAGATGTAATCAAGTCCATAATCACAGCTTGACAAAGGTCTCAAGTAACTGTTGAAAGCCAAAAATCACGATGGAAACTTATTAGTAACGACCACAAACCTAAAAGAAGAAGATGAACACTTTTGGCTGATGAATTCGCGTTCTATACAAGATAAATCATGACCACTACTTTTGAGAGCAGGTGAAAGGTAATGACTATACTTTCCTAGTGAACTAATCAAAAATTGCCACGTGGACTAGCTATTAGACACGAACGAGGTTTTCCTTATGGAATTTGGAATTTGCGACTGTTAATGAGTAGTAGCGACCGCGAATCATGACTATCAAGCATTTAACGCAAAAATCAGTCTAACACACTTTGATGATTTTGTACTAGTTTTATTGCAACGTCTCTTTGGTGGGTAGAGACTATAAATACCTCACCAAACAGATGTAAGTGCAAGAGAATTAATAACTTTGTACCCAAACTCTTGCAATTTTGCTACTCAGTCTTTTTTATTCTTTAAGTCATTATTGAGTGTGAGCATAAACACCAATTGTAATAGGTTATAGTATGAGCCTGTCAAAACACTAAGAGAGGTTATTGTGTGAGCCTGTTAAAACACAAGTGTAAAGGTTGTTATGTAAGCCTCAAAACATAAATGTATAGGATGTTGTGTGAGCCATTAAAACACAAGTGTAAAAGTTTGGTGTAAGCTTGAAAACACCTTTGAAAGATATTGGAATACCCAATTTCTAAGAATTGGGGAGTGGATGTAGGGTTGATTATACCCGAACCACTATAAATCTTGTGTTTTCTCTCATCTCATTTCTCTTCTCTTTTTCCAATTTTAATTTTTATACATCAATTCAACCCCCCTTCTTGGTGTCTAGGGCCAACAAGTGGTATAAGAGCCAAGTTTCATAATCAAACCTTCATTGGGTGTGTTGGACTAGGGTAGTTAACCCTAAGTCTTGGACCTCTTTTGATCTTGATAAAGGGGATTAATCAATTCTAATGTTTCAATTTAGTGTTGTTTTGCCATCTTTTTTATTTGTCTTTAAGTTATAAGTTGGATAGAAATCTTAGTCTTCAAAGAATGTGAAGTAACTTCTAAATTGCGGTCTATGAGAAGACTTGGTAGAAAATCAGACAGACGAAATCGCGGAGTCATTCTTGGCCGCGACTCATCCAAAAGATGAACTTCAAAAGTGACAGATGAATTCACGGTGTAAAGCTTGCCTCAGTTGCGACCATGAATTTCAAAGTAACTCAAGATATAATCAAGTCCACAATCATAGCTTGACAAGTGTCCTAGATAACCGTTGAAAGTCAAAAATTGGGATGGGAACTTATTAGTAGCGACCGCGAACCCAAAAGAAGAAGATAAACACTTTTGGCAGATGAATTCGCGTCCTCAGTTGCGTACTGTACAAGAAAGATTGCGAATGCTACTTTTGAGAGCAGGTGAAAGACAACAGTTATATTTTCCTGGTGAACTAATCAGAAGCTGCCATGTGGACTAGCCGTTAGACACAAACGAGGTTTTCCTTATGGAATTTGGAATTCGCGACCGCGAATGAGTAATAACGACCGCGATTCATGATTGTCAAACATTTAATGCGAAAATCTGTCTAACGCACTTTGTTGATTTTGTACTAGTTTTATTACAACGTCTAGTTGGTGGGTAGAGGCTACAAATACCTCACCAAACAAATGTAAATGCAAGAGAATTAATAACTTTGTACCCAAACTCTTCCAATTTTGCTACTCACTCTTTTCTATTTTTTAAGTCATTGTTGGGTATGAGTATAAACACCAATTGTAATAGGTTATATTGTGAGCCTGTCAAAACACTAAGAAAGGTTGTTGTGTGAGCCTGTCAAAACACTAAGAGAGGTTGTTGTGTGAGCCTGTCAAAACACTAAGAGAGGTTGTTGTGTGAGCCTGTTAAAACACAAGTGTAAAGGTTGTTGTGTAAGCCTCAAAACACAAGTGTATAGGTTGTTGCGTGATCCTTCAAAACACAAGTGTAAAAGTTTGGTGTAAGCTTGAAAACACCTTTGAAAGATATTGGAATACCCAATTTCTAAGAATTGGAGAGTGGATGTAGGGTCGATTATACCCGAACCACTATAAATCTTGTGTTTCCTCTCATCTCATTTCTCTTCTCTTTTTCCAATTTCAATTTTTATACACCAATTCAACCCCCTCCTTCTTGGTGCCTAGGGCCAACATAAGGCTGTGAGAAGCCTTATCACAACAATGAATTGATTTTATTTTATTAAATTAAGACATTTTTATTTTCATATTGTCCATTAATTATTGTGCTTAAATCTATTGAGAGTTTGACCATATCTTGATTAATTTATTTTATGTGAATGAATTGAAAAATGATTTTGCCTAATTGATGAAATAATTCATGATGTGAATTGAATAGTATATGGGAATATATACACATGATTCATCTAATTTTACAGATTTTTCATGAAACTTAATCCGATTTTTATCTTGAAAACTCTATAGAGGAATCTAAAGATTGCTTGAAAGGAGTATGATTAATAGATCTCAGGAGGGAATATTAAGAAATATTAGAAAAAATCTCAGTTAATGAAAATAATAAATTATCTTGGTTGAAATTAATTAATTTAAATCCATTGCACTTGTTGGGTGGACTAATAATATTAGCTCTTTAAATTTGATTGTTGCAATTTTAATTAATTATTGCTTTTCGTTTATCTATTTTTAGCCTCTAAATTTTCATAGTTCAATTTTTTTTTTAAATTTCATAATTTAATTATTTTCTTAAATTTGGTTGTCCAAATTATCATAGGTTAACTATAGTTTTAGTACTTATTTTGTTAAGTCTTTGTAGGAACGATATCTTTTCACTACTTGATAACTAGTATTATTGCCTAATATATTTAAATTTCAACTGTCAAGTTTTTGGCATTGTTGACAGGGATTTAATCCAAAATAATATAAGAACTTGTTAATCTTGGTTAATTTAGTTTTTTCTATTTTTTAATTTAGTTTTCAATTCTTGTTTATTCAAGTTAATTAATGCATGACATGCATTAGTGGTGAGGAACCAATAGAACTTGATACTAAAATAGAGAAAACTTTCCATGTACATAAAAAGGGTTACAAAAGTATAGAGTAAGAGCAAGAGCAAGTCAGAACTAGAATGTTGGATCCAATGAATGTCGACTGAACTCTTTTGGACTATGTTTGTCCTATAATTGGTGGAGCTACTTCTAGCGTTAACAAGTCGACCATCTAAGCCAATAAGTTCGAAATCAAGCCAACAATCATCCAGATGATTCAAACCAGTATCTAATTTAATGGGCTACCAAATGATGATCCTAATGCAAACATTGTCAATTTCCTAGAGATTTATGACACCTTTAAGTATAATGGAGTTAATGATGATGCTATTAGACATGGGCTTTTTCCTTTTTCATTGCGAGATTAAGATAAGGATTGACTTAATTCACTTCCTTCAAGTAGTATTAGTATATAGGCCGATTTGACTCTAACATTTTTAGTTAAGTATTTTACTCCCTCTAAAATAGCTAAATTAATAAATGATATTACCACTTTTGTTTAATTAAAGTGAGATACAATATATGAGGCTTAAGAAAGATTTAAGGAAATGCTAATGAAGTGTCCTCATCATGGAATACCAGTTTGGTGTTAAATTCAAACTTTTATAATGGTGTAACTTCATCTATCCGTTCAATTATTGATGTGACTACAGATGGCTCAATTATGAGAAAATCTTCTGACGAAACTTTTGAGCTAGAAAAGGAGATGGCTTCTAATAGCTACTAAAGTAATAATGATAAAGCTGATTGTAGGGGACATGAAGTGCATAATGTTGATATTTTTTATACTTTATCTACTCAAATTGCTTCTTTGAATAAAAAATTAGATAATCTTGGTGTTACAACAATGATTATTTCAACTTTTGATCCATGTAACTTATGTGGCCAAATGGGAAATCCAAGCTCTAATTGTTAAGTAGGAAATCCTTTTGTTTCTTATGAAAGTGCTTATTTTATTTCTCATGATGGTAGGTCGAATTTCAATCCCCATTCAAATGAATATAATCTAGGGCAGAGGAGCCATCTAAATTTTTCTTTGAGTAATAACAAATTGAAAACACCTCTTGAATTTCATCCACAATAGCCATAATAAGAAAATAAGGAAAATTTGGAGGATTTAATTACTAAATTCATCAATAGTGTTGAAGCAAGGTTTCAAAAACATGAGACATCATTTAGGAACTTAGAAGTACAAGTGGGACAACTGGTTTACATGATGTAAAAAAGAAGAGAATGTCAATTTCCTAGCAATACCGAGAAGAATCCAAAAGAATAAGTAAATGCTATCACTATATGAGGTGAAAGAACAATTGAAGAATTTGAAGGAGATGCAAGAGAAAAGGAATATGACAAAGTTGGTGATTTATCCATGGAAACTACAAGGAGCAAACCTAAACTTAATTTATATGTTATTAAACTTCCTTTTCCTTATCCTAAAAGAGTTTTGAAAGCTAATTTGGGTAAATAATTTGAGAAATTTTTAAAGGTGTTTAAAAAGGTGCATATTAACATTCCTCTTCTTGATGCAATATCTCAAATTTCAAATTACGCTAAATTTTTTACGGATGTGACTTCCGATAAAAAGAGATGGGAAGATATGAGATGGAGAAGTGTAATGAAGAATGTTCAACACTTCTCTTAAACAAATTGTCCCCAAAACTAAAAGATCCAGGGAGTTTTTCTATCATTACACTGTAGGAGACATTGAATTTGAGAAATCTTTGTGTGATCTAGGAGCTAGTGTAAACTTGATGTCGTACTCAATTTTTATAAAACTTGGATTGCATGAATTGACAACCACTACTATTACTTTGCAACTAGCCAATGGAAGTATCAAATATCTTAGAGGAATAGTAGAGGATGTTTTAGTACAAATGGGCAAATTTATTATACCTGTTGATTTTATTGTGTTGGATATGATGGAAGATAGAACATTGCCTTTGCTTTTAGGTAGACCTTTTCTTGCTACCGATAATGCTTTGATTGATGTATAAAAATGTTGACTTACTTTTTAAATAAATGTTGAAGAAGTAGTGTTTAATGTGTTTAAATCCATTGAATACCCTAATATAATTAAACATGACATAAATATGATTGATTGCATTGATGTTTTTGTAAATGAAGCAAATATATTTAAATTAAAAGATCCTTTGGAGAATGTTGTTCTTAATTCTTGTGTTGATGCGTGAGTTTTGGATGAAGAACATAGGAGAATTTCAATTACTTAGACAAGTTCAAGAAGAATTCAAGCCAAAAGAAAGGAAATTTTTTCCTTTGAAGGAACCAACTTCTAATAAACAATTGCAATCCTCTATTAAAGCTCTTCCGACTTTGGAACTTAAATCTTTGTCCTTTTATTTAAAATATATTTTTTTGGAGAAAACTCAACCTTATTAGTGATTATTTCATCTAAATTGATAGGTTTCTAAGGAGAAAAGTTGAAAAGGTGCTTAAGGAAGAACTTATTTTCTATGAATCCACTCATTCATTACAAAATCCTTTAAAAAGAGAAGAGAAGTCAAGCTAGTGATTTAAAAAAAGTGCTTGATGGGAGGCAACCCAATATTTTTTATTTTACAATTTTATACTTTATTTCATTTTTGCATATTTTTCTTGATTTTCATTACATTTTTATTTTTATTTTTTTGCATTTGGTATCTTTTGGGCATGTTCTAAATGAATGTTTTTTTAAAAAAGAAAAAAAAATCAGTCAAACACTTTTTGATAATGCGTCCCCACGACTTATTGCCTAAATAAAAATATTCATTAGTCAGTATATGTCGTTATGTCTTATTTGTTAGTTAGTATAAGTCGTGCCCATGACCTATCACATTAAATCTTCTGTTTCATTTTTTTTTTACTTTGTTAGCATAAGGCGTGCCCATGACTTATCGTACAAATAGGATCATTTGTTTGCCAACTTAATCCATGCCTACAACTTATTCACATAAGTCTTCTTGAAAGCACTATAGCCATTTGCCACCCTCCTTTTTGCACTTAAGCTTTACTCCCACCAAAACTCACCATTCAATGAAGTTTCCTTTGCCCTTCAATTTTTATTTTTTTTCTTTTTAGGTATTTTTTTTTGCTACATTAAGGATGATGTATACTTTTAAGTGTGGGGGAGAGATTAAAGATTTTGATGATGCATTTGTCTTTAGCATACCTTATTTTTTGCTTCATAACCTTTTCTTTTGGAATGTCTACTCTCTTAATGTTTGTTTTTAAATGATTTTGGATTATCATGAATTTTTTTTGCTTGAGGTAAAATTGCAAGATAAGATGCAAGAATGATTAAATGAATTTTTTTCTTGCAAGGATGAGTATTTCTTTGCTTTGATAATTAATTTAAATGAAAAATTTGGAAATTTCAATACAAATAAATCTTCATTGTGAGCCTTTGAGCTTATGTACATTATATTAGTTATTGCTCTATTTTGTTTTGTTAAGTGTTATCAAACTTAGATTGCATATTTTAGAACTTGCCTTGTTATGCATTTTAAGACCACGTTAATGAGTTTTTGTGTTAAAAAAAGGAACAATATCTAGGTTACTCCCTTTGAGCCCATCAAAAGCCTACCCTTATGTTATTTCTTTACAAAGCCAAGTTGAGCCTTAACCTTTTCTTGTTTGCACCACATTAACTTTACCTTGAACCTTTTTAATTTTCTTTTACTATTTTTATTAAAGTATTGTATTTCAGTTGGCAAGAAAATGAAAACCACTTTAGAGCAATTTGATGAAAAAAAAGAAAAAAATAATACAAATTCTATTCTTCTATGTTGGTGCTTAATAATCGGGTATATTCATTATAATTGTTTACCATCGTGTCAAACAGTTGCCAATTTATGAGTATGCTAAAGCATTCTAAATTTATTTTATGTTAAGTAACTAGGGGCTTCCATCATAAATGCTTGCTTTTGTGTAAAAAGGCTAAAAACAATTTATAAAATGATAAAAAGAAAAAGAAAGAAAAAGAAAAATGTTTTGATTGCTCTAAATGTGGTGTTATGAAAAGAAAGTTTATTGAAAGAGTAATTCAAAAACATTAGATTCATGCTAATTAAATTAATTCATTTGATAATTTTAACACATGATTTCCTTTTCATCAAACCAAAAGGCAAACCCCATTACGACCCATTTTATATCTCTTTTTTTTTTTTATGCATAAAACTCATATTAAGTGGTGGAGACATGATATAAGGGCAAGCTTATGGTAATATCATCCTTGGTTTTGACTTAAGAGTTTATTGATGTCGTAAACTCTTTAAGTGCATTGACTAAAACCATTGAGAGGGTAAAAAAGTGCTTATCTTTGTTTTAAAGAGTTCTTTTATGAAATGTCGGTTTCTATTGAGTGCAATTGACTTGAGTTCATTATGAATTGGTGATTTGAGATTGTTTGATGACAAACTAAAAGAGTAAGGAATAAAGAATTGGAAGGGTTATTAAGGGTTATAGTGATTTTCTCCTATTATGTGCTTAAATTTCAAATTTAATTTAATTTATATTTAAGAAATTTAAATTTGATATTTTAGGTGCATTAGAGTTGAAAAAGAGAGATTAGATATCAATTTGCAAGATTCTTCAATTTTGAGGCAAAAAGAGATGAAGTGCAGTTTACGACAAAAGATTTGTTGTGATAAGGTGCACACATAGCTTACCAATTCAAGGTTGATGAATTTAGAAGAACAACGAGCTACTTTTTAGCTTTATTTTCATAATAGATAATTTCTTATTTAGGAGATTTGGTTTAGAAGATTTACCCTATATTGAGATCTTCCTTTGTTATTGTCCATAACCAATTAGAAAGTTAATTCCTCTATGGATTTTTACAAAATATTTGAGAGAGATTGTTGTGCTATAAATAAGAGTCTCTTTTCTTATATGGAGGAGGAGGAAAATGTGAAGAGCAAAGGGAAAAGGCAACCAACCTTAATTAGAGACAATATTGTCTTATATTGTGAACTTATAAGTTTATTTCTTCTTATTCTTCTTCTTTTTAGTTTTCTCTTCTTATTCATTGGCTGATTTCTTGTAGCTAAGGCTATGAAAAGCTTTATCATAACAATGGATTGATTTTATTTTATTCAATCAAGACATTTTTTTTATATTGTCCATGAATTATTGTGCTTAATGCTATTGAGAGTTTGACCAACTCTTGGTTGATTATTTTATGTGAATGAATTGGAAAAGGATTTTGCATAATTGATCAAATAATTCATGGTGTGAATTGAATGGTATATTGCAATATATACACTTGATTCATATGATTTTACAGTTTTTCATGAAGCTTAATACACTTTTATCTTGAAAACTCTATAGAGGAATCTAAAGATTACTTGATAAGAGTAGGATTAATATATCTTGGGAGAGAATATTAAGTAATTTTAGGAAAAATCTCAGCTTATGAAAATAATAAATTATCTTAGTTGAATTTAATTAATTGAAATCCACTGGAGTGTTTTGGTGGACCAATAGTCTTAGCTTTTGAAATTTATTGTTGCAACTTTAATTAATTATTGCTTTCCTTTTATCTATTTTTAGCCTTTAAATTTTCATAGTTCATTTATTTTGAATCTTTATAGTTTAACTATTTTCTTAAATTCAATTGTCCAAATAATCAAAGATTAACTATAGTTTTAGTACTTTGTTAAATTCTCATGGGAACATTATCTTTGTACTACTTGATAACTAGTGCATCTACTAGAATCATTTAAATTTTAGCTATCACTACTAATTTTGTATCTTATAGTAGAAGATAGCTCAATTGGTGAAATGTTAGCTCAAAAAGATGGAACAAGGAATGAACATGCAATGTTCTATCTTAGTGAGAAATTGTTTGCCCTTTGAGTTGAAGTACAACTAAGTAGTGAAGACTTGCTTAGCGTTGGTTTAGGCAACAAAGAAATTGATGCATTATTTTTTGTCATACTTTGTGGAAGTGGTTTTGAAGCTTAATTCGGTTAAGTACATGCATGAGGCCCCTTCCTTCACAGGAAGATTGGCAAAGTGGTTAATCTTATTGACTGAATTTGATATTAAGTATGTAACTAAAAAGGTAATCAAGGGATGGGCAGTTTTAGGGTAACTAGCACAACAACCTTTTAAGGAAGCAAAATCTGAGCCTTTCCAGTTCCTAGATGAAGGGTTAAAAGTAATTGAGCCCCAAGGATGGAGGGTATACCTCAACACAGCTATAGGAGTAATTCTGATCTCACAAGAAGGAGAGCTTTTCCCTATAGCCAAGAAGTTGAACTATAAGGTGACCAATAAAATGGTTGAATATAAGGCCTGTGTACTAGGGCTCAAACTCTTACAACAAATAAGGATAAGATAGTTGAGGTGTTTGGGGACTCATTATTGGTCATTTCATAGGTAACAAAAGAGTAAGAATTGAAAGAAGAATGCTGGAGCACATAAAGAGGTTGGTGCAAAATTTTTAGAGGGTTATATTCCATCATTTGCCAAGAGAAGAGAATGCAATGGCTGATGCCTTAGCCTTTTTAGTCTCTATTTGGGATGGATTAGAGGTAATACCTATGAAACCATTTATCACACTTCCATTTGGGGTGCCATGTAATAGGGATACAAGAGTAGTGTAGGTATTAGTAGAGAATTGCCCTTAGTATCTTGATATACAGAGGTATTTGAAAAGTGGTAAATAACTCGAGGAGGCCAAGAAAAAGGATAAATATGTGATTCAAAGGTTGTCTTCACAGTTTATGGTCTATGACGGTGTAATGTACAAAAGGATGTTTGATGGAGTCCATTTACGATGTGTAGTAGAGGAAGAGGCGTGTAGAATCATGAAAAAGATACACATAGGGGTTTGTGATCCCCACATGAATGGTAAGGTGTTGGTAAAGACAATTCTGAGATTGCAATCTTACTAGACTATTATAGAGTATGACTGTATTTAAAAGGTTCGAAGCTGTCACAAATGTCAGATTCATGATAGCCTTAGTCATTTGTTGTTGCTAGAATTGTAGAATTTAACCTCACCTTAGTCATTTGCAATATGGAGCATTGATGTAATTAGAGAAATTAGACCGACATTTGCAAGGAGGCATAAGTATATTATAGTAGTAGTGGATTACTTCTCGATGTAGGTAGAGGCCGAAGCCTTTGGAAAGCTAGGGGCAAAACAAATGGCAAAATTCATTGAGAAGAACCGCATTTGCTGCTATGGGGTGCTGCACCATGTTATTACAGATAATAGTGTTCATTTCCAAGCAGAGGTTAAGGTTATATTGGGAAAGTATGGGGTGGTCCACCATAAATTGTCACCTTACATACCGCAGGCTAATGGTGTAGTAGAAGTGACAAATAAGAATGTTCAAAGCATCCTAGCCAAGATGGTTAAGATGCACAAAGACTAGTTGGAGAAATTACCTTTTGCCTTATGGGGTCATTGAACTATGACAAAAGCATCGACTGGGATGACACCATATTCTATGGTGTATGGGATGGAGGTGGTGCTACCAATTTAATTAGAAGTAAAGTCCTTACGAGTGCTGATGAAGTCTGATATCCTTGAGTACCAATGGGTAAGAAATCAATTTGAACAATTGGCTCTACTAGGTGAAAAAGATATTAAAGGCCTTGTATCAGGCTAGGATGGCTTGCTCGTTCAGCAAGAAGATCAAACTAAACATGAAAAAGGTTAGTGATCTAGGGCTAAAGGTAGTCTAACTACAGACTCAAATCCTTAAGGAAAGTTCAAGCTAAATTGGGAAGGTCCCTATATGTTCAAAGAAATATACTTAGGTGGCACAGTAAAATTAATAGATATGAATGAGAATGAATTCACTAACTCGGTAAACTTAGACTGATTGAAAAAGTATTTTGTGTGAGGTATGAGAAAAGTAAAGTAGCCCACTAAGTTAAAAATATGAAAGGGCATCTTAGGTAAAAATTAGGACATAAATAAATACTGAAGAAGACATAATAAAAGAAAAAGAAAAAAAAAAGAGAAAAGCTCACAAAGTCAAAACCTCGAAAAGGTGGTTTAGGCAAAAGTTAGATCATAAAAATACAAATAATAAATAAAGTAAAAGTCGAAAGAGTGCACCTGACCATTAGGGGACCATTGATAAGGATAACAAGGCAGCAAGGGAAAAGACAGGGTGAATGAATAGAGGAATCAGCAAGACCGAGTCATTAAGCAAGATAATTAGATGATCTAGTGTGTCAACATTAAAAGCAGAAATTCTACACCTAATTAATATGCAACATGTGAAATGTAAATGACTCATGTTAAGTCTAATATCAAATGGAAGCACATTTACATAATTAAAGTGAATTAGTCATACGTGCTTTTGAATTAGAAGTAAATATAAAATAGTCTTTTTTTTAAAAGGATCATTATCTACTACTTGCTATTATGATGCCTATAGATCTAAAAGTCACGTAACCATGCCATGTAGTTTGTGTCATTCTCAAGTTGAGTGTCTCTAATAGTATAGAAGTCATAGATGTGATGATTGGCCCATGTAGCCTCAACCCTATCTAAGAAGAGTTGGGATAAAGGACCCTTCATAAATGAAGGAAGAAACTGCACCTCAAACTAGGAGTACTGAACTGGCGACACACGCGAGCTGGGTCATAAAATGTGCCTAACATCAAGGTAGGAAGGATGACATAATCTCGATAAGTCCTAAGGGTAATACGTGATAGATTCCACCATGGGTAGCTCTAATGGATGTTGATGGTAGTGATGTGGGACATCCACTTGACCCACTTGGCTTTAAAGGTAACTGGACTTAATAGATGGTGGTTTGAATGGTGCTGTGGATAATAAAGGCTCACATCTATAACAGGGGCAACTAATAGTCCCAATATTTCTTATAACATGGAAGAAAAAAATAAAATACAATAAAAATATGTTCATTAGGTTGAAAACCCGAAAAAGATGGCCAATGTAAAAGTGAACGGCTCATTAGATTGAAAACACGTAAGGGCGGTCTAGGCAAAAGTTAGGGCAATTAAATAAAAAAGGAAGGAAATAAAAAGGAAAAAAAGAATAAGAAAGAAAGAACATGCAAGAGAAGTTACTATAGGAAGAACTCTTACCTACAAAAATAATGGGCTCACCGTAAAAGAATCACTAACATCGAGGGCTACTCTATTAAGTCCCACAATGGTCTCACGTAAGATCATCGACATAGGAGTCCTCCCTAACTCAACTCCCTCCAAAAGTGGTAAGCTATGTAGATTGATCTCTCTATCATCCCTCTGTAGTAACTACTTGCCTATCAGAATGGTAGTGATAATATGAGCCTAAGTCGCCTAAACATAAAAGAGTAATGAAATATGCCATGAAGATCTTCTCCTTGCCTAATGTGCACCTGGGTACCTCTTCATGTCACATATCAAATAGTTCTAACATCTTTTAGACATATAGGTATTCTAGTTGAGGTAGAGCAATTCATTCCATAACCATGACATGACAATCGAGAATAGCACTAAACTCCTTTAACGGGAAGGGAGGGAATCTCTACATCCCCAAAGGAGAAGGTATGGGTAGTGCAATCCTATAAGTCACAAACTACCTATAGGAAGTGAGAGTCGAGGTGAACAAAGAAGAGGTAATGGAGAGCTGAAAGGCCTGCCTACGGTAGGTCAGACCAAATTTAGGATAAAAAAAGACCTTAGGAAGATTCTTGATATGGTTTGGGAGCTAAGAATAATGTGTAAGAAGAATAAGTGCAAAATGGGTATTTATAGAAGACTACTAGGCTTATAAGGTTATATAGTCTTTGTTAAGGCTATACAGGCCCTAACCAGGCTTGTATAGCCTTCCAACTGAGCTATATAGCTCTCAGTTCCTAAAATTGGTCAAGTAGCCTATCTTCTTATATTGTGGATGTAAAATTACATTTATACCTATTATGAAAAGCATATAAATGAAAGGGATGATAACACACACTCAGAAGCGTACATGTAAGCATCAAATCATGCATTTGTATTTAAATAAAGAAATGTAAAAGTGTAATAAAAAGGGAAATAACATTGCCTCAGTTTACCTTGAAAGCTCTAAAAAAAAAATCTAAAATTGGGGCTTTTCAAATCACCTGATAAATTGTACAACTGTGTAAATATCTATCAAATGTGTTATATCAAAATGGAAAAAATAGAAAACATTCTAACAACCATTAAGGGAGGAGGAAGGGTCTCAATGGCTCAATACCTTCACTTTTGGAAAGGGTAGCCTCAAAATCCTCGTCCTCGCTGTTCGTTGCCACATACCCATGCTTTGCAACTGCTTGAGCCAAAGCCTCGTTCTCTACCTCCACCTCTGCCAGACATTGATCAGTCTTCTTGATCTCACAGTTTAAGTGTTAGATTATCTTCTACAAGAAACATGAGGGTTAGGATGTATAAGACACAAAACACATAAAACACAAATCACAAACATGCATTATTTTATTTACTTTCACTAACCTATATGGAGCATGTCTGTTATGTCACAACCCTCTTCAAGGCAGCAATCAAGTCTACCATAGCCTCGACCTACGCACGAGGGATCTATAACAACGAAATAGAAGAATTCTCAAGAACATGCCTTACATTATGATCAAAATATGAAAAAAACCAAGAAGAAAGTACTTACGTGGGTGGTCTCGGTTGGCTAACTGTACAGATAGACCGAGTGATTTGTAGCAACATCATGGATCTAGTTAGTGAAGTCTTGCTAGACTCTACCAAACTATCTGGCATAGAGGTTAAGTCACCTACCACTATAGGCTCTACACTACCTAATAAAGATCTGTGGGCCCGTTTGCAACCCCCGACAGTAGCAGTGCTAGATCTAAAAGTAGGAGAAGTAGTTCTCTGTGTCGCATGAGTAGTAATACCCTAACCTCTATGTTGTGAAACTACCCCCTCATCGGGCGCATAATGGGGGAATGCCTTAATAGCTACCTTTGACAAAGGAAAGCTCCCACGAATGCACCAACCATCCAAGACTTATAGGGAGTGCTGGCAAAAGATAATTACTCCCTTAACATGTAGTGTAAAGTTATAGCCATATCTGCACCCTCGAGTCCCTCGCCTAAAACAAACTTGTGGGTAGGCGCTGTGAGATGAGTTGTTCATCGAAGTCATCATGCCAATGGAAGATGCGCTTTCTGAGGTAACATTCCTGAATTGAGGGCCCTACAATCAGAAGACGAGTATAAGAGATAGCCTCAGCCTCCACTACCTCTAAGGGCTAGATCTCTATGGGACCCCTCCAGTCAAGAAGCAGTTGCAATAAAGATGGAAAATCATTATGAATATAAAACCAAATATTAAAAGACTAATGATTATAACTCATATAATTTTATCTATGCAGGAAAAAGTACCTACTCTAAAGTAATCGTGTTTGGGCAAGCTTGCCTAGCAACGATGGAGGACTCTAAATAAGATATGACACTCCATCGTGTGAATTAAGGATTGTGCCATCCATGTCATCCTCAAGTCGCCATCTAGTCCCTCTAATAGGCCTAGGTCAAGCCTTATGTCTGTCAACAAAGCTAACATAAGTGTTCTAACAATCAAATTGAGTTTAAGCATAAAAGATTTAAGATATACTTATTATGAGAACCTTTCAGGCACCACATATACAGCCCGTGCCCTAACAACACCAGTTGAGATATCTGTAGAGGTATGCCAATGTTATAGATCCTCAATCGAAGTAGTGTAATAAGCCTAAATCCTTTAATGTTGGTACCAAGCAAAGCTCAACCATATCAAAAGCATTTGAGAATAAAACTCCTAATAGTGTGTACATCAGAAACAACACGCGTGTTGATCAACCACCTCACCAGAGTTGTCATCGGTGACCTGAGGTGCACTAGCCCATATGTTAAATCTCACAATAGTCCTACTCTCCTTGAATAGGGGACCACAACCCAGGACCCTTAATAGATAGTCCCTTTGAAGCACTAGCTCATGCACTGCTGAATTTGTAGGCAAGGGAATGCTTATGAATAGTAGTCTTGTTAGAAAGGTGAAGTCTCTCGGTGTAATTGTGACCTCACCGATCAAAGGAAGATGAAAAGTGTGAGTCATATCCATTCATCGCTCTAATAATCCATGCATCATCATTGGGTCGACCTTCAACATCTCATCTTGTAGCATTCACAAAAAGGCTTAGACTCATATGCCCTTCAAATGGGTTACAACTCGGGGTGTAAGGTATGATTCCACTCTCTAGTAAGACCCACAACCCTACCTCCATTCTGAAAGGTGACAATCCCATGTAAGAAAGAGAAAAGAAATAAAAAGTTGAGTAAAGATGGGAAGTACTTGTTTGTGTGCATTTTTACACAGATATCAAGGTCAGAGATTGAAAAATTAGAAAAGTGTAAATTCAAAAAATCAGAAAGGTCTAAATTCAAAGTCAAAACAACAAGAAGTTCTACTTATTGGGTACAGTTACAAACATTGAGGAAATTATGAAAATAGTTTCCTAAAAAAAAATTTTAGTTAGCATCCACAAATAAAGCATAAAAAGACCAATAAGTTGACAAAATGAACGAATATTATTTGTAATCTTAGGCATGTACTCTAATTTTTCTTAAGTTATTGTATTATTTAGTTTTAGTAATTCCTTATGCAGATCATAGAATAAAGCCTAAGGTGCATGCAAATTAAGGTCACAAACCAGTTCGATAGATAGGAAATAAAATTTGTTAATAATAAAGGATACGTGTCCTAAAATTATTCTTAAATATTTAATGGACTAACCTAATGTTTGTGGATCGAAAAGTAAGTTCCAAAGTGGCAACAAAGTGCACACAAAAAATAAAATAAAATTAAAACAAAAAAGAAGAACACCTACTACTCTCGAGGCGACTCTATAAGATGATGATATATGTTGTAGACCGTCGGTGTGTCACCAGCAGGAGGAAAGCTCAGCAGAATCATCTTCACGACTGTGCTTTTTAATAGGCTCACCTGCACGAATTCCCACTAGGATTGCAACTATTCTGAGGCATCCAAGATTAGGATGTCCTCATCAGGAAACTCTTATAAGACATTAAACATCTCGTCATTAGGGTACTATACCATAATAATCATTTGAAAAACAATGGGAGTCTTAAGAGCTAAGTTTAGAGCCTTGAAAGAGAAAGCAAGAGAGAGAAGAAGAATTACACAAATGAGGAATGTCACTTTTGGAAGGACTTATATAGCGGGCCAAGGCTGTATAGCCTTGGCTAGGCTATACAGTGCTATACAGCCGCTTTGAGCCCGCCTAAGCTGAAATGGGCCTTGTAGGCCCACCTTATTTTTAACCCCACATTGCTCCCATTTAGCTCAAAATACCCTTAGCCTTCTTTCAAGCCAAAGTTATAAAACACCTTAGCGTTCCTTTAAGCCCAATCAAGCTAAAATTTCCAAAATACCTCTAGCCTTCCTTCGAGCCCAATCAAGAAATTATCAAAATACTCATAGCCTCCCTTCATGCCCAATCGAGCTAAAATTATCAAAATACCCCTAGCTTCCTAAGGAGTCCAAAAGTTCTAAACTTATAAAAATACCCTTCAACGACTAACTTGCCTCATTTTTCAATGCCTTAACAATATCTTGAAAAGGGAACTACTTTTTTTTTTTGAAAAATGACAAAACCTAAGAAACACTTCCTATAATATATGGGCATAAGCTTATTACCTTGAGAAAAGAACAGACCCTCAAGGCAGCCATAAAGGTTATAAAGATAAAGACTTAGTTTCACAAATGCCAAAAGGCCTTGAATGACATAGGAACTACCTAGGGAGCATCCTTGAGATAAAATCATCAGTTAGAAAGACTAAATCACCTATAGAGAAATGCAAAAGCACTAATGACTATAAGAAGTTAATATCCACTATTTAAACACTTGGTACCTACTAGAGAGTTGCCAAAATCACTGCAGTACTTGCTAAAGGGTTACTGAAAGATGAAGTTTAACCTTAGTAGTTGCTAAAGGGTTGCAAAGAAGCTTAGTACTTGCTAGAGGGCTGTTAAGGATATTAACTCTAGTACTTGCTGGAGGGATGTTATTTTAACATTCCTATCCTGATTAATTAACACCCTCACACTAACATATTCATTACAAATTCCACATAAACATATGCATTAGATAAATGATCACTTAAATATGTGAATTTGATAAGCATGGCAATGACACTTGCACCATTGTATTTGGGGCACTTGAACATAGATGTGTGATTTGCATAGTTGCATGGAAAATTATCAAATATTGTGTTTATGTTACAATATCATAAATAATAGTGTTTTGGAGCTTATTTAAAAGTATAAGGAGCATATAGGGATTAATAGATGGATGGAGGTGATGAAGGAGTGAGAAGAGGGACTAAAATAGAAATATTAAACTTCTAACCAATGATAATAAACCAACATAATTTTGTCTTATTATAGTAGTTATACACATTGAATTTCTCTTCTTTTAAAATTAGATTTAAGAGGAAAAAATTTGATGGGCAGCAAAAGAAAAAGAGAGCTAAGGAAGAAAGAGAATAAGAAGAAGAAGAAGAAGAAGAAGAAGAAGAAGAAGAAGAAGAAGATGATGATGATAATGATGATGAGAAAGAAGAAGAAAACAAGCTACCTATGAAGGAACCTTAAGCTTTTCTAGTTTTGGTAAAAGGGATAAGTGATTTTATCTTCTTCCCACATGAAATTCCTCCCTTATGAGATGTTAAAAATGCATAATTAGTCAGAATTATAGAGTAATCTTAGGTAGAGCTCATGTATTGAAATTGAAGTTCAAGAGAAACAAGAGTTGATTGTGTTGGTTTTATTATTAGAACAGATACTTGTACCACAATTTCATAACTCCAGAAGAGAAATTAAGAAAATTTATAGATTTAATCCATCTACATGCATGTGAAATAGTTTTAATTCATATGGTGTGTGTGGAGAGTTATGGCTCCTTCATTTAGGCTAGTTCACAACCTATCGAAATCTCCTTAGTCTGGCTATTTTTATATATTTTGATGACCTCATATGCTGATTTAGATAAAGTGAAAAATACAAAATTTGTAGGTATATATATCCCCTCTAAATTTTTATAAAACATTTTTGCTTAATTTGTTATGTGGAAAGAGATATTCCTCTTTTATTGTGACTAACCCTGAATCTAATGAAACCTTTTTAATCTCTTAATTCTTTGTTCCAAGAATTTGATGGCCATAAAATGGTAATTTGGTGATGTGTCAAACTTGAAAGTTATAGATTTATATCTCATTTACTTGTAAAATAATTTTGCTAAATATATATTGGATGAGAAGATATTACTCTTTCATTATGACTGATTCTCAACATGTTGAAACCTTTTCACTTTGAGATTGACCATCTATTTTGGTGACTTTATAGACTAAATTAAATAATATGTTAACATTAAAAATGTTCACTTATGTGTTTTGTAACTATTGGTAAATTTCTTTTACAATTATGTTCATACAATTTAAGATATGGCTAAAAATATAAGACCTACTCAAACTGTGATCACATTGAAATATGGTAGAATTCAAAAATTTACCATATTTTCTATCGGCCTTATAATGACATGAATTTTGACTATGTTGTATCAATATGTGTCTAGTTTATGCAAAAGAAAAAGAATCGAGTCATTTAAATAAGTGTAGAATGATTTATTATAGTTAGAGTGTAGCATGGTCAGACTATTATACAAGAAAAAATAGGCATAAACCCTTGGTCCACTTGTATGGAATATGATCATATTTGCACACCATGCATGTAAACTCATTTTAACATTTTATAATGATATATGTATCAAATGTTAGGATCTCAACACATTGAGGAAGCCCAAAGAGAGAGGTTCAAATCAACCATAAAGGTTAGTTTCATCAAAAGATCCTAATGTGTATGTGTGATGATTTTAGGATAAGATTGGGTTCTATTATTTGTATATGTGAATGAATTGTGATGTTTTACATTTGAATATAAGTCAAGTGAGAATTATGTGATCTTAATGATTACTTGCTATACCATTATGAATGAACCCTTGCATATTGAACTAAAAGGATGTTATGACTAGCTTATCAAACACTTGCAAGTCACTTAGAAAAGGTACCAATATGTCCTATATGGGACATGTTATTGAACAAATGAATCATATGTTATATGTTGTCCAACAAAATCAAATGTTATTTGAATCACATAAATTCCTAGAAGTAGTGTTTGCCTTACAAGGTCATGACAAAGTCAATCTATTGCATTTGCACTTCCATAATCAATTCATATACTTATAATATATCCTAATGATATTTGATTGTTGGTTGTGCTATTGGAATTTGATTATTATTTTTATTTATTAGGTTGTGACTCACCAAATTGTAATTATTTTTCAAATAGAGAAGCTTAAGGTTTAGGTTTTGTATATAGACATATGGAGCACCTGTCATCGGTTGAATTCCCATACACTCTTTCCTTTTGTCATGTACATATACCTCATTAGGAATCAATTTTATGGTTTCCAACATTAAATGCGTTAACATATGTGTACATTAAACACTTATTGGGTTGTGTATGAATGAAGAGCTAACCTGCATACATATGAATTTTTGGATATAAATACCATGCTTAATAAATGTAAATGGGTGTTATAATTGTAAGATGAAGTTTAACCTTGGTACTTATTAAAGGGTTGCCAAGAAGCTTAATACTTGTTAGAAGGATATTAAGGAGATCAACTCTAATACTTGCTAGAAGGTTGCTAGAAGGCTGCTAGAAGATGAAGTTTAACCTTAGTACTTGCTAGAGGATTGCTAATAATCTTAGTACTTGCTAGAAAGCTACTAAGAAGATTAACTCCAATACTTGCTAGAGGGTTACTGAAAATTGAAGTTTAACCTTGGTATTTGCTAGAGGACTACTAATAAGCTTAGTACTTGCTAGAGGTCAGCTAAGGAGATTAACTTTAATACTTGCTAAAGGGCTGCTGAAAGATGAAATTCAACCTTGGTACTGCTAGAGGGGTACTAAGAAGCTTAGTACTTGCTAAGAAAATTGTATCCTTTTATATCCTTTATCTGGTGATCAAGTTTGTTATAAATGCTTTGTTATGTCTTGTCCAATAGTCATTTCTTAAATGTTATTTTCCAAGCCCTATAAAGCAAGGGGAAAATTGTAAACATCAGATTTTGAGACCTCCGGATGCAAAGCCCAATGATGAAAATCACTGAACTAATTTCCTAGGATGCAAAGGGAATTGGCAAAGAAAGAGGTGAGAACCCTAGGAAACCTTAGATAAACCCAACACCAAACCTAAGTCCATACCTAAAACAAAACCCAAGACTAAGCTTAAGGCTATCTACTAGGCTTGATGGGCTGTACAAATCATGTAACAAGCCTGTAATAGCATATCTTAAAATCATAACCTTGAGAATCTTTTAGAACTAGTCCCCTTTTTAACCTCAGGGTTGCACAACTCTGACAGGGGGATGTACAACATATTCTTAGTTGTACAATGGACATGCAAACCTTAATTCTAGGAGGTTCATCTCCCTTTTTGTGATTGGACACATACATAATGCAAAAGGGACCATTTTTAGCCCTATGCACCCACCTAACACCTATAAATACCCCCTCATTTGAAAAGAGGAAGGAGGCTTGGAAACTCTAAGGTTACTATGTGAAAATTGTTTCTCAGTCCATACTTTACATAGAAAACCCTAAAACCTCAAGCCACCCATCTCACTCCAAGGTAGAACTAGGTTTTTCTATTCACTTTTTGATCATTCCTTAAACTTTATGGAGGATATAAAACATCATATGAGCCTCTGAGGGCATTGAAACATATAAAAGGCATCCAAGAAACCCCTATTATCCTCTTTTTCTTCTTTTTTCTTTTTTTCTTTTCTTATTTTCAAAACCCAAAAAATAATGGTTGTACAACCTTGATTATAGACTGTGCAACCCCAACATTGGGTTGTACAACCTAGCTTGATTGGTAAACAATTTTTGCAAGGTTTGATTTCCTTTTATATTTGGATTTCCTTATTTCTAAAACCCTTTTTAAGATGTTCCAATGTTCCAGTGACATAATGGAATAAGGAATAAAATCCTACAACCCTCATTTATCTCAAAATAAGGTCTTAGTGTGTTTTTAAATTAGTTTTGCAATCTTTTTTCATTTAATGCTTTAAGTCACTTTATTTTTTATTTAGTGTGATGTGAATGTTCTATTTTGATCCTATTTTAATAGTGACCAAGTGAGGAACTTAAGGTTCCAATGACCTTGAGAGTCTCTTTTACCATTATGTTCTTGTTTAGAACATGTGAATAGTGTTTTGACTTTCAATCTCCCCACTCTTGTGTTGTATGCTAACCTAATATGGTTAGTAGTGCATATGGATGTCATGCTCTTTTAGAGCTGCATAGGGTAAGGATTCATCAATCGTAGGATCCCTTTTATGATGCGTTTTTATTATGGGTCATCAAACATCCTCCAAATGCCTTACATTACATGTTTATTTTCTCATATGTTCATGACTCATACACTTGTTTTCTATTTGTTTGCTAGTTTTTGTGATGTTAGGATGTGCTATTATGGACATTATATGTAAATGTAGGGACCCTAACTTGGGAGGTACGATAAGATGGTTATTAGAGATTTTATTTGGTTTTCCTATAGTTTTTATTGCTTATTTTTGTTATCATTTCATGTACTAACTTGTTTTCTTCTCTTAAGTGTAGGCATTGATAATTGGATTGGACCATGGATTTAGCCTTGGTCACTTTCACATATTGAATATGATTGATTATATGTGTGGATGGATGAAGATGCATGTTATTCCATGTTACATGACCCCCTTTCCCTCTTTCGGATGAATATATGTGTGCGAATGGATGATTATGCATACTAAAAACCTTATGCCACGATGCTTGATCCCTCTTCCCTTTGTTGAGTGATTACTTGATTTATTGAATTGAATTACATTTAAAGGTATGCTTAAGGGCATTAATTGGACTAATTAATAACTTAGCTAAAATATTAAGAGTGAATAAAAGATGCCCGCAGGCTGAATCCCAATATCTGAGCAGTTTGGGGTTCCTAACCTTTTCCCCAAGCCATACATAATTTCCAAACCTAATATCTGATGGGGTGAAGATGAAATGGGCATTCTAATTGACTTAGATTAGGTTCAGATTTTGCCTTTTCTGGATTCTTGTCTTGTAACCAAAGTCAAGTGGCAACCTTGCATGTTTTAGGGATGATACAATGTATTATCCCACTTTAGTGCCTTATTGACCACAACTTTAGAAAAAAGGCTTTTATCTTGCGTTAGCCTTAGAGAATCCTCCATTAATCTAAATCGCATACCATGACTAAGGGTTATTACTAAAGTGTGACCCCCGTTCTCTTAATCCCCCAATGATCGATAAAAAGATGGAGTTGTAAGCGATATTCACTCATTTGAATCAGTTGCAAAACTCGAGGAGCTCATAATATGTAAATTTTAAAAAGTGTTCATGTTATATTAGTAAGCTTATTTTCTTAGGATTTGTGGTAAGTAAAGATGAGATAGAAGTCAACCAAGAAAAGGTAAGTGCAATTTAATCTTGGCCAAAACCTACAAGTATAAGTGAAGTAAGATCTTTCTATGGTTTAGATAGTTTTTATAGAAGATTTGTGAAAGATTTTAGCACAATTATGGCACCCTTAACTAAAATTATAAAGAAATATATTAGTTTTTAATGGGGGAGATGCAATAAATGGGTTTTGATTTGTTGACATTCAAATTAACTAAAAGACCTTTACTAGCTTTGCCTAACTTTGCTAATACTTTTGATATTGAATTTGATGCTTTAAGTTTGGGCATTTGAGGTATTTTGATGCAAAAAGGAAGCCCATTGCTTATTTTAGTAAGAAACTTAGTAGGCCAACCCTTAAGTATCCAACTTATGATAAGGAAATGTATGTATTTGCTAGGGCCTTACAAACATGGCAACACTATCTTTGGCCTAAAGAGTTTATCATTCATACGGATCATGAGTCCTTAAAATACCTTAAAGGATAATAAAAATTGAAAAAAAAGACATGCTAAGTGGAGTAAATTCATTAAGTCTTTTCCATATGTCATAAGGTATAAATAAGGTAATGATAATATAGTGATTAATGCACTACCTCGAAGGTATACTCCTATTTCTCTTTTAGATTCTAAATTGCTTGGATTTGAGTATGTTAAAGATTTGTATATTGATGATGTTGATTTCAGTATATATTATAAAAATTATGAGAAAACTGCTTTTGAGAAGTATTTTAGGCATGATGGATTCCTATTTAGCAACAATAAGCTTTGTGCTCCTAAATCTTCTTTGCATGAGCTTTTGGTTAGAGAAGTCCATGGAGGTGGGCTTATATTTGCATGAGCACTTTTATTATCCTAATAATCAAATTGACGTTCAAAAAGAGTGTAATCGATGTATTGCAAACAAGTTAAATCTAAGTCAAAACCACATGGTTTCTATATGTCATTACCTGCTCCTAATTCACCTTATGTTGATATATCTATGGATTTTGTTTTAGGTTTACCCAGATAATGATTCCATTTTCATGGCAGGTGATAGATTTTCTAAAATGGTACATTTTATTGCATATCATGAAACTGATGATGCCATTAACATTGCAAATTTGTTTTTCAAGGAGATTGTGATGTTACATGGTATGCCTAGAACTATTGTTAGTGATAAAGATACAAAATTTTTGAGTTTCTTTTGGAAAACATTGTAGGGCAAATTGGGGGTAAAATTATTATTTTCTATTTCATGCCACCTATAAAAATAATGGTCAAACTTATGTTATGAATAAGACTCTAGGGCTACTTTTGTGAGTTTTGATAAAAAATAATTTGAAGTATTCGGAGGAATGTTTACCTCATATAAAATTTGCATATAATAAGAGTGTGCATTCTTCTAGACATTATTACTCCTTTTTGAGGTTGTTTATCCCCTATTATGAGTTCTTTAAATTTATCCCTTATTCCTTCTAATTTGCATGTAGACTTGAAAGTTAAAAAGAAATATGAATTTGTGAAACAATTGCATGAGAAGGTGCAGTTGAATATTGGGAAAGGGAATGATCAAGTTATTAAGAACACAAATAAGGGTAGAGTTAAAGTTGCATTTATATTTAGGGATTGGGTTTGGGTGCACTTTAGGAAAGACAGGTTTCCTAATCTTAGGAAAAGTAAGCTTAGTAAGCTTAAACCTAGGGAAGATAGACCTTTTCAAGTTTAGAGAACGTTAATGATAATGCTTTACAAGATAGACTTACCTAGTGATTATAATATTAGTACTACTTTTAATGTTGTTGATTTGTCTCCTTTTGATTTTAATGAAGGATTCGATTTCAGGGCCAATAATTTTAAGGAAGAAGAGAATGATGCAAATGGCCAAGGCAAATTTGTTAAGGATCCACTTCAACTACAAAGCCCAATCATAAGAGGAAGGCTAAAAAAGTTCAAGGAAACAATTGAAGCATTCATGCAATAAGGAATTATAATTGGAATAGCCTAAAAAGAGGAAATGATTTATGAAGCCTAATTGCTTAGAGATGGAAGCTTGGACTCTTTAAAAAAAACACTTAACTTGATCTAATGGATCTCAACATATGAAGAGGTCTAAGGCCCTTTAGCATTTGGCTAAAGCACTAATTTAGAGGCCCAATTCGTATAAGAAAGGAAGCTTTCTAATAAAGTCAAAGATTTGGAAAGATTATGCTTAGTTGACATGATTTTCTTATTCTCCTTAGGATTTCCTCTTTAGTCGAATACTTCTTCTTTTTGAATTAGGATTTTTGTTATTTATAGCTTCCTTTATAGTTCTCTAGTTAGGAAAATATATTGGGCCAATCTTGTTGCCTAATCATAATGTGTCTTTAATTTTTCCTATTTAGTTTAGGATTGTCCTTTCCTTAAAAGATTATGAAGCTATATTCAACCAAGGCTTGTAAAACCAATCTAGGAAATAATTTCTTAAGGTTTTCTTGAACAATTGCAAAGTCTTTATATATCCCTCCTATTCGGCCA
Organism: Omphalea diandra; assembly: GCA_949677035.1. Taxonomy (NCBI): domain Eukaryota; kingdom Viridiplantae; phylum Streptophyta; class Magnoliopsida; order Malpighiales; family Euphorbiaceae; genus Omphalea; species Omphalea diandra. The sequence goes on along the minus strand of CATIWR010039574.1, from coordinate 4,735 downwards.
AGCTTAATAATATTTTGATGATTATTCCTTTGCTTAAAGTTGTTTATGAGATTTGATTCTCTTCTTGAGTTCTTAATAGGGCTTGGTGAGATTATTGAATGAGTACTTAATAATTTTATAAACCTGTTTAATCTAGGTCTTAAACTACTTAGCTAATTTAAGTTGAGACTAACACCACTTAAATCTTTATAATATAAGGTTGTTAGAAATAAGTTATCTAGAGGTCTAGTTCAGCTTTAAAGATTTATCTTATTTTGATCATTGAATTAAAGCTTGAGCCTTGTGTTCAACATATAGGTAAGGATTCAATCCACTCTCATTTGTATAAATAAGTATGAATTATAAATTGTAAATGTATTAGTGAGATTTATAAAAATAGAAAATAAATAGTTTTCCAATAATTTTGAGACTAAGATCTTTTAAATAGATCATAGATATATATTAAAAAAAGCAAAATCAGGTGAACCAACATTTAGATGGGGATACATATAAAGTCATTATGATCTAAGCATGCCTAACTCATGGGAACTTATTAAAATTTTTGAAATATCATAAATTATAGTCAAGCTTAGCATATTCAAACAAGCATATAAGGAAATAAATCTAAGAGGCTCTCAACTCAACATCCTAAATTCAATATCAACTTTAACTCATTTATTCACATCTTTAAATAATATATTGAACCTTAAGTGTTCTTGGGCCAAGTAATAAATAAGGTGAAGGTTTCTCTTGAAACATCTTAATCTCATCATAAAAAATTACAATTGAATGAAACACATAAAGGAAACATCATCATCTAGAATTTATTATGCATTTAATAGTTTCAACTTATTAAGACAATGATATTTTAAGTAGTGAAGACATTTTTAAATCATCATTCCTTTTCATACTTATCATCTTTCTTTTCTTTAAAATTATTTACAATTTCACGTGCCTTAATTGTGAACACCAAATTCTAGGCCTTAAGATGTAATCCTGCTGATGAAAATCATTAGAATTATTCTTTAAAATACAAGGAGAGTTGCAAAAGAAATAAAAGCAAGGCCTTAGGAGACCTTGGGATATGCTCCAAAACCAAACCCAAGCTCACGAAAGCTAAAAGCCAAGACTGCTAGTCCAAGTTTAATGGGTTGCATAACCTACTAAGCATGGTTGTATAATCTTATAATTGGTTGTATAATGATACTTTAAACCCTAACCCTTGGAAGATTTTAGTTTTGTGTCCCCTTAAACCCTAAGGTTGTATGTTGGCCTTAGGCACTAAGAAGGGGGAGGGAGGGGGGGTTGAATTGGTGTATAAAAATTAAAACAAAAAGGTAAGAAAGAAAATGAGTAGAATGGAGACATAAGATTTATAGTGGTTCGGGTATTATCAACCCTACGTCCACTCCCTAATTCTCAGCAATTGGGTGTTGCACTATCTTTCAATGGTGTTTTCAAGCTCACACCAAACTTTTACACTTATGTTTTGAAGGCTCACATAACAACATTTACACTTATGTTTTTGAGGCTCACACAATAACCTTTACACTTGTGTTTTTAAGGCTCACATAACAACCTCTCTAAGTGTTTTTGCAGGCTCACACTACAACCTTTACAAATGGTGTTTATGCTCATACCAAACAATCACCTAAAGAAGAGAAAAAATTGAGTAGCAAAATTGCAAGGGTTTGGGTTACAAATTAATGAATTCTCTTGCATTTACATTTATTTGGTGAGGTATTTATAGCCTCTACCCATCAAAGGGACGTTTCAATAAAACTAGTAACAAATCTTCAAAGTATGTTAGACAGATTTTTGCATTAAATGCTTGTCAAGATTCATTCACGGTCGCTACTACTCTTTCGCAGTCGTGATTTTCCAATTTCCATATGGTAGCCAAAACTTACGGTAGAAAACCCCATTTGTGCCTGACGGCTAGTCCACGTGTCATCTTCCCATTGGTTCATTAGGAAAATATAGTTGTTGCCTTTCACCTGCTCATAAAAGTAGCGATTGTGATTTTTCTTGTACAGGCCGCGACTTAGGACGCAAATTTGTCTATCAAAATGTTCATCTTCTTATTCATGATTCGTTGTCGCTACCCACAAGTTGCCATCGAGATTTTTATCTTCCAACGGTCAGCTGGGACACTTGTCAAGCTATGGTTGTGGACTTAATTCCCTTTTGAGTTACTTTGAATTTCATAGTCACGACTTAGGCGTGACACATACTGTGAATTCGTTTGTGACTTTAGTTCTCCTTTCTTTAAATTGGTCATGACAAAGAAGTAGGCCGCGAATCCATTTGTCTAATTTGTCAACATGTTTTAGTCTAGTTCGTGGTCACGATTTATGAAGTTGCAATCGTGAATTAGGAGGCACTTTGCTTTCTTTGAAGATTAAGGACTTCATCCAACTTCAAAAATAAAGACTAACTAAAAAACTGCAAAACAACACTTAATTGAACATTAGAATTGATCAATCTCCTTTGTCAAGATCAAAAATGTTTTAAGACTTAGGATTAACCATTCTAGTCCAATAATCTCCCCCTTTTTGATTTTGACAACTTAGATTGATCCAAAGGGAAAATAATCCAAAAATATTAAGTTGGAGTAAAGTTAAGGTAAAAATTTCCTAAGTATGACATTAAATCATTAAAAAAACTTAAGTATGAAGTTATGATGCTCCCTCTCAACATATGCTATAAGTTTTGAGTTATTATTTTCTTCCCCTTAATCTTAAGTTATTACTATCTCTCCCCTTTTGGCAAGACCACAAAGAGGGTGAAAAAGGGAAATGAAAATAATTAGAAGTATAGATAAAGAGCAAAATAAGAATACAAAATATAAAGATAAAATTCATTAATCATATAAGATAATGATTTGTAAAGAAATAACCTTTTTATTTATATCACTGTGGGAGCACACAAGTTTGAAACACTAACAAAAGCAAGAAAAAAATATATAAAGGATTCCTAATCTAGAGAGAAGGAGAATCATTATCATATCTGGAAGATGCTTCCTCTTGCTCTTGTGTTGCTCCTTCAACTTCATCCCCATCCTTAACTTCGTCTTCATTGCCATCTCCATCTTGCGTATCTTCAAATTTGGTGAAGTCCGGAAGATGACAAGGAGGAACCCTAGTTTCTCTTAAAGATCCACCATATCACTGTCAAGATGTGATAGAATTAGGAATCTCCTCTTCATCATGCTCATCAATTTATCCAATTTGCGATCAATGGAGGCAAGAGACAACTTAGTCTTTAGTTTTAGTTGAGGAGGAGGGACTTGAATTGTGCCTTTTTCAATGTGGAGCCGCTTCCTTTTTGAAGCTTGTGAGGTTTCCATCTTCTTTGCTCCTATTGCACCAAGGCTATACGCATAGGTGTCTGGATGAATAGTGTAACAACCATTTTCATCTGACAGAACTCATATGCTCTGGCACCAATGAATGTAATGACCAATTGTGTTTACAAATCATGTTGCTCTGATACCAATAACTGTAACAATCATTTCATATTTGTTCTGATACCAATAAATGTAACAGTCGTATTCATATTTGCTCTGCTACCATTTTTTTTTATTTTAATTTTTTTACCATAATTTGTAATGCTACAATCGGTACCTATCAGAGCATAAAACATCCAGGATTTGCCAGTCGGCTTCGCTATGTCATACACAACGGGATTTGCATGTCTGCACCGCGTATGCTTGAGCCCTCTCTGATACCAAAACTGTAACATCTAAATTCATTTGTCAAACCAATAACTGTGATATCCATTGATCTCATTTGTAAATCAACTTCAATACCACAAATTGTAATGTCACAACGTGGCTACAGCTGGTACCTATCAGAGCACTCAACATCCTGGATTTGTCCATCGACCCTGCGATGTCATACACACCGGGATTTGCACATCGGTCCTGCGTGTGCTTGAACTCTCTGATACCACCAACTGTAACTATCGTCTTCAGTTGCAAATCATGGCATTTCATGTTCAGAAATGCATACACATTAAGGTTTATTCATCATACATATATAATCCTATATGTATTTAATGTGCACATGTGTTAACTACTGTCAGGACCAGTGACCATAACTAGTTCCTATCAAATGTATGTACATGACGCAAGGAGAGAGTTGGAATTCATCCGACGACCTGTGTTTCATGTGTCTCTATGCAAAACTTTATGTACTAAAGTGTCCAAAGTCTATGCCTCAGTATTTGAAAAATAATTGTGATTTGGTGAGTCGGGACTCAGTGAATAAAAACAATAATCAAATTCTCATGGCATAATCTATAATCAAATATCATCAAGATACATTGCAAGCATAACAATTGACTATGCAAGTGCAAATGCAATAATTTTGTTTTTGTCGTGACCGAGCAAGGCAATCATTGCTCCTAGGATATTCATGTGATTCATGTAACATATGATTTGGGACCTATTGGTCTATCTTCCTGTAATTTGCAAGTGTTTAACAAGTCAGTCACAAATGCCTCTTTTAGTTCCATATGCAAGTGCTTATTCACAAATGATATGCCAAGTAATCGTTAAGAGCATTTAATTCTCACTTGGCCTGTATTCGCACGTAACATGTAACAATTCAATCATATATACATGTAATAGAACATAATCATATTATTTCCATGTAACATGTAACAATTCAATCATATATACATGTAATAGAGTATAATCATATCATACAATTATCACATACATCCATTGAATCCAATTATGGTTTTTACTCAC
>CATIWR010039571.1:0-16551 GCA_949677035.1 Omphalea diandra | reverse complement strand
CAAAAGGTGAGTAGAAACAATAATTGGATTCAATGTGTGTGAGTAGAAACCATAATTGAATTCAATGTGTGTGTATGATAATTTTATAATTTGATTATGTGCTATTACATGTATATATGATTGAAAGGTTACATGTTACATGATAATATAAATCAAGTGAGAATGATTGAATCATTACATGTTACAGCGGTATAATATGATTATGTTCTATTACATGTATATATGATTGAATTTTTACATGTTACATGGGAATACAGGCCAAGTGAGAATCAAATGCTCTTAACGATTACTTGATATATCATTTATGAATAAGCACTTGCATATGGAACTAAAAAGGTGTTGTGACCGACTTGTCAAACACTTGCAAATCACAGGAAGGTGGACCAATAGGTCCCAAATCATATGTCAAAAGAATTACAGGAAGATGGACAAATAGGTCCCAAATCATATGTCAAAAGAATTACAGGAAGTTGGACCAATAGGTCCCAAATCATATGTTACATGAATCACATGAATATCCCGGGAGCAATGTTTGCCTTGTTCGGTCACGACAAAAATAAAGCTATTGCATTTGCACTTGCATAGTTAAATGTTATACTTGTAATGTATCTTAATAATATTTGATTATGGATTATGCCATGAGAATTTGATTATTGTTTTTATTCACTGAGTCGCGATTCACCAAATCACAAAATTTTTTTTAGATACTGAAGAATAGAAATTGGACACTTTCGTGCTTTCAGTTTTACATTGAGACATATGGACCACAGGTCATCGGCTAAATCCAAACTCTCTCTCTCCTTGTGTCTTATACATATATGTACATCATGTAAATGTTTGATTGTGTGTAGGATGGATAAAACCTTTATGCATATGTATTTTGAACATGAATGATATGAGTTATGTAAATGAATATGGCTGTTATGGAATTTGCCCAAAGATCTAGCAAGCAAGATAATAATCTTAATGCCATCAAGATGAAGATTCCTTCCTTCAATAACAAGAATGATCCCGAGGCATACCTATTATGGAAAAAGAATGTAGATTTAATGTTTGATTGTAATAATTATAGTGTGGAAAACAAAGTTAAGCTTGCTGTTATTGAGTTTGTAGATTATGCTTCTGTATGGTGGGATCCAATTTTGTATATTAGGAAAAGTAGTAAGGATGATCCTATTTATACTTATGGAGAGATGAAAACGATTATGAGAAAGAGTGTTGTACCTAGCCATTACTACAAGGATTTGCATGACAAATTGAAAAGGCTTGTACAAGGTGCTAGAAGTGTTGAAGAAAACTATTAAGAGCTTGAGGTGACCATGATTAAGGTGGACACTAAGGAGTCTATGGAGCAAATAATGGCAAGGTTTCTTAGTAGGCTTAACAAAGACATTACAAATGAAATAAAGAAGTACTCCTACAACGATTTAGAGGACTTTTACCATTTGGCCCTCAAGATGGAAAAACAACAGAGGGGTAAGTTTTTTGGACCTAATTTGTCTTCTTTTTTTGTTACTAACAAGTTTAAAGTTGATGATACGCCAATTAGTAGATTTATAGCTAAACTACCCAAAAAAGGAGGGAAGACTAATTATCCACCTAAGGCCGGACCAACAACACCTAATAAGGTAAACTTTTTAAAGTGTTTCAAGTGCCAAAGGAGAGGACACATGGTTTGTGAATGCCCCAATAAAAGGACCATGGTACCTAGAGATGGTGAAATTACAAGTGAGGATGAAGATGATGGAGTCGAAACCAACCCCGAGATGCCTCCATTAGAAGATGCTAGTGATGTGGATAATTTTGAGAACCCTATAAGGTAACAAGTAAAGAAATTTTTATGACTTAATGTTCTTTAAATGCCCATATTAAAAATGATCAAGAATAAAGGGAAAATATTTTTCATGCTAGTTGTAGAATTAATGGCAACTTTTGTCATGTTATAATTAATAGTGGTAGTTGCACTAATGTGACTAACACTTATCTTATTGAAAAGATGAGACTGTTGACCTTGAAACCTCCTAAACCTGAACACTTGTAATGGTTAAATGAGAGTAGGAAAATTAGGGTAACCAAGCAAGTTATAATTGCATTTATAATAGGCAAATATAAAGATGAGTTTTTATGTTATGTTCTACTTATGCAAGATAGTCACATGCTTTTAGGGTGTCAATAGAAATTTGATAGGAGGGCAAAACATGATGTTTCTAAGAGAGAGAGAGAAAACATGCATAATTAAGAAAAAGAAAAATTAGCACAGTAAAAAGAGAGTAGTGAGAAAACGAAAGAGGGAATAAGATTAGAATGGCAAATGGACAATGAAGAAAGGATGCCCAAAAAAGAGAAGAGAGGCATGCAAAAGGAAAAGGTATGAAAATGAGTTTTTATACAAAAGCGAGAGAGTGAGGAAAGCCTATCTAGCCCCAAACATCCATGTTTTTGATGTTGTACAAAGAAGTTTATTTTTTACTAATGACTTAACTATTTCTTTTCCTAGTGTATTTTGTTTCTCTTTTACAGGATTATGATGACTTATTTCTTAAAGAGATGCCTAAAGGACTACCACCTTTGAGAGGGATAGAACATCAAATTGAATTCATTTCAGGCTTTCCAATTCCAAATAGGCCAGCCTATAAGAGTGATTTCAAGGAGATAAAGAACTTTTAAAGGCAAATTGATGAGCTAATGGATAAAGGTTTGATAAGGGAAAGTATGAGTTCTTGTGTTGTTTTGATTTTCCTTTTGCCTAAAATGGATGGAACTTGAAGAATGTGTATTGATTGTAGGGCTATAAATAAGATAACTATTAAATATAGACATCCTATTCCTAGGCTTGATGATTTGCTTGACTTAAATGTTTTCCAAAATTGTTCTTAAGAGTTGGTATCATCAAATTAGGATGAGGGAGGGAGATGAGTGAAAAATCGCTTTCAAAATAAAATATGCTTTATATGAGTGGTTGGTTATGCCTTTTGGTTTGACTAATGCACCTAACACTTTCATGAGATTAATGAACCATGTTTTGTGAGCTTTTCTTGGTAAGTTTGTGGTTGTGTACTTTGATGACATTCTTATATATTCTAAATCTTTGAACGATCATGTAAAGCATGCTAAGTTAATTTTTAATGTTTTGAGAAAGGAAAAGTTATTTACTAACTTTAAGAAGTGTTCTTTTTATACAAGCAAAGTTGTATTCCTAAGCTCTGTGGTAAGTGGGTAGGGGATCAAGGTAGATGAAGAAAAGATCAAGGCTATCAAGGAGCGACCTACACCAAAGAATGTTAGGGATATGCACTATTTCCATGGTTTGGCAAGCTTTTATAGGCAATTTATTAAGGATTTTAGTGCCATAGTCGCACCATTAACTAAAGTGATAAAGAAGAATGGTGGCTTCCAATGAGGGATGCACGAGAGAATGCTTTTCCTTTACTTAAATCTAAATTAACTAGTACACCTTTATTGCCTTTGCCTAATTTATCTAATACATTCAAAATTGAATGTGATGCATAGGTATAGGAATTAGAGTCGTGCTCATGTAAGAAGGAAAGCCTATTGCCTATTTTAGAGAGAAGTTTAATGGAGCATCCTTAAACTACCCAACCTATGATAAGAAGATGTATGCTTTAGTGAGAGCATTACAAATATGACAACACTAGCTATGATCTAAAGAATGTATTATCCATACTAACCATAAAAGTTTAAAGTACCTAAAGGGGCAACAAATACTCAACAAAAGACCTACCAAATAGAGTGAGTTCATAGAATATTTTCCATATGTCATAAGGTACAAATAAGGTAAGGAAAATATTATGGTCAATGCTTTATCTCGAAGGTATGTGCTTCTTTCTACTTTGAATGCCAATTTGTTAGGATTTGAATATATTAAGGAGTCGTATGAACAAGACCATGACTTTGGTCGACTCTATGTTGCATGTGAAAAAGTTAGTTAAGAAAGCATTTTAGGCATCATGCGTTCTTATTTAAAGATAACAAATTATGTGTGCCTAATTGCTCTTTGCATAAATTACTTGTGAAGGAAGCACATGAAGGGGGGGAGTAATGGGACATTTTGGGGTGCAAAAGACTTTAGATGTTTTGCTTTAACACTTTTAATAGTCAAACATATGAATAGATGTACAAACATTTTGTGATAAATGTGTTGCATGTGAATAAACTAAGTCTAAATCTAAACCACATGGATTATACATGCCTTTAACTATTCCTAACATGTCTTGGATTGATATTTGAATGGACTTTGTTTTGGGTTTGCCTAGTTCCAAAAAGGGAATTGATTCCATTTTTGTTGCGGTTGATAGATTCTCTAAAATGGCGCGCTTTATTCCATGTCATAAAACTGATGATGCCATTAATGTTGCAAACTTGTTTTTCAAAGAAATTGTAAGACTACATGGTATGCCTAAAGCTATTGTTAGTGATAGGGATTCATAATTTTTGAGTTTCTTTTGGAAAACTTTATGGGGAAAATTGGTAACTAAGTTATTATTTTTTACTACTTGTCAGCCACAAACGGATGAACAAACTAAAGTTGTGAATTGAACCCTAGGACAATTGTTATGCATAATGGTTAAAAAGAATTTGAAAACATAGGAAGAATGTTTGCCACACATTCTTATAATCATAGTATGCATGCATTTAGTCATTATTGTCCTTTTGAAATTATTTATATGTTTGTTCCTTTGAGTCCTTTAGATTTACTTCCTTTGCCTATAGATATAAGATTGGATGGGGATGGGAAAAGGAAGGCAAAATTTGTTTTGTTTTTGCATGAAAAAGTTCACATGAACATTGAGAAAAGAAATGATCAAGTTGTTAAGCATGCTAATAAAGGGCAAATAAAATTGTGTTTGAACCTGGCAATTGGGTTTGGGTGCACTTTAGGAAAGACAAATTTCCTAATGTTAGGAAAAGTAAACTTAACCTTAGGGGCGATGGACATTTTCAAGTTTTCGAAAGGGTTAATGACAATGCTTATAAGATAGACTTGCATAGTGATTACAAGGTCAATGCTACTTTTAATATTGTGGATTTATCTTCTTTTGACTTTGATGAAGCTACTGATTTGAGGATGAATCCTTTTGAGGAAAGAGGGAATGATGCAAACATCCAAGGCAAGTCTAAAGATCCACTTCGACTTCAAGCCCCAATCAGAAGGGGAAGGCTTTAAAAGTTCAAAGATGTAATTAAAGCAATCATGCAATAATAAAGAATAATTAGGCTAGCCTAAGAAGGACAAAGGATGCCTGAGGCCCAATTACATGGACATTGAAGCTTGGACTCTGCAAAGGAAGCACTCAATTTAATCTAATGGAACTCAACATATGGAGAGGCCCATAAGCCTTAACATTTGTCTAAGACACTATTTTGGTGGCCCAATTCGATGAAACATGGAAGATGGGACATTAAGTTAAGGATTTTACAAGATTATGCATAGTTGGTAAGATTTTCTTATTCTCTTTAGGATTTGCCTTTTTGGTTGAATCCCTTTTCTTTATTGTTTAGGAACTTTGTTATTTACCTATATAAGGAACTTCTTTTATAGTTAAGAAAATATCTTGATATATCTTTTAGTTTTTCCTATTTAGCTTAGGAGTGTCTCTTTCTTAATGAAATAAAAAGATTTAACTAAGTATGTAAGGCCTAAATAGGAAGTGTTTTCTTGAAGCATTGTAAAAGCTGTAAATAACCCTTCATATTCAGCCAAGAGGAATAAATGAACAATATTACTTTTTAGCAAAATTTGCTTTTGAGATTTAATTCTCTTCTTGAGTTCTTAATAGGACTTAGTGAGATTATTGAGTGAGTGGTTAGTAATTTCATGAACTTGTTTAGTCTAGGTCCTAAATTACTTAGTTAATTTAAGGTTGGGATTAACACCACTTAAATCTTTTTAATTTAGGTTGCTAGAAGCAAGTTTTCTAAAGGTCTAATTGGGATTTAAGAATTTATCTTGTTTCTTTGAATCAAAGCTTGGGACTTGTATTCTACATATGAAAAAGGATTTAAATCAACCTTGTTCATATCAATTTATGTTTTACTAGTTTTTTTAACGAGTATCTAGGATGAGTTTATGCTTTGATAATCTAATTCGTATCCTTTAATGTTCTTGTAATTTCGTCCTTTTGAAAGATTTTCTTATCATTCACTCTAATATTTTATAGTTCTAGCTTTTTACTGCTTCTTCCATTAATGATTTTTCTTCTAGATGTTGCTCTTTCTTGGATCTTCTAAGTGTTTCTCAATTCTATTAGGTGTTTGCCCCATCCCTTGAGATTGTTAATCTTCCCTTTTGTCCTTTTTTTCATTCTTTTTCCATTTTCTTATTTTCCTTTTTTCTTTTCTTTTTCCTTTTTTTTTCTTTTCTTTTCTTTTTCTTTTTTCATTTTTCTTTCATATCTTTTTTCTCTTTCTTATCTTCTCTTTTTTTTGCCCATATGGTTAGTACAAATAAGGGAATTCTCTTTCTTAAAAGTATTTGAGGTGTATTAGTTGTTTATATAGACAATTAAGTTATTTGTATATATATAACATAGGGGTATATTACCCCTTGGCTATCAACACTTATCATTTTCAAGTTTTCTCATATCTCTTGTCCTCTTCTCTCTCTTACTTTCCTTTTAAGACTTTTAACCTTAGGTCTCTTTTTACTTCCTAACACTATGGCCCATGATGATGCCCCTATGACAAACTTCTATTACACTGCCTTTAACTTCATCAAAGGCAATTATTACCTTATGATGAGCTGTATACTCTGATGGCCCATTATTGGCTTATATTGGCTTTTGCACTATGGTATGTATATCCTAAGACCTTCTCCGAATGGTCTTCAATTGGGTGCTGAGATTCCCTTAGTCTACAACCCTCCATCTTATCTTTTTAGTGCTGCTTTTTGAGCAATAGGTCCTTTTGAATTTATTATTATATTTTTCTTTATTTTCTTATTTTACTTATACTCCTTCCAATTTTCTTGATTTCTTATATCTGCTGGTGAATAATTAGGTTAGTTCTATGGAATTGACCTAGGTTATAAGGCACATACTTGTAAATTCCTAATATCTTATAGTTATTGAGAATTTGCCTAATTTCTGTGATGATTTGTATGTTTAATTACCACTTTATTTTTTTTTATTTTTTATTTCATTATCTGAGTGCAAAAATTTTGATTTAGTTGCAAAATAATTTGGTTTATAGAATACATACCTGCAGGCTCTTGTAGTGCTTATTGCCCTCAAGAATTTGCTTGATATTGTGATATTCTTGTATGCTTGTGATTGTTAATTTATTCTTGGTTTTAAAGAATTGACTTACCTTATGAAATACATAGCTATGGATTTTTGTGATGTTTTTATCCAATCATATGCTTGCGATTGTACTAGTGTTAAGCTTTTATTGAGTTCACTTTTTCTTTTTAAGTTATTGTTATTTAAGTTTTCTATTTATTTACTATTTTCCTTTAGAGCGACATTGCCTTTCACAAAGGGTTATGGGTTAGTCGTACCTATCACCACCTAGTTTTGGTGATTGCTGCAAGAAGTGCATGATTGGATGGCTATGATTAGGTTGTTACCTTCTTCACCCTTCTTTCTGATAGGGCTTTTAAGAGCGATGGTTCTGTGATGCGATGCTTGATGGAAAGGTGGATAGATATGATTCACATCTCCACTTCCTTCAACTCTAAGAGATCATGGTCACGATTGAGGATTTTAGTTATATGGTAGGCATACAATGCTCATATCTACCTCTTACTATCGATGCTGGTGTTTATGTTGAAGTGTTATAACGAGATTATGTTTGTAGCATGCTAATGTTCTTGTAATATCCTCAACCCAATTCATATATATTTTAATTATATTATATGTGAATATATGCATCACATGACATAAGCATGATAATAACACTCACATTATTGTATTTGAGGCATTTGAATATGAATATGATGTTTGCATAGTGGAATCGCAAATTGTCATATGTTGTGTATGTGTTATAATATTTTAAATAATGGTGTTTTGGAATTTATTAAAAGCATAAGGAGCATATGGGGATTAGTAGATGGATAGAGGTGATGAAGGACTGAAGAAAAGGGACTAAAAAAGAAAATTTCAACTTTCAACCAATAGGAACAAGCCACCAATTTTTTGCCTTACTAAGATAAGAATACAAATTGGAATTCTCTACCATTAAGGGTTAGCAAGAGAAGTGAAAAATGGAAAATATAATAGAAGAAGGAGAGAAAATAAAGAAAGAAAGAAAAAAGGAAAGAAAGAAAAGAAGAAAGAAAAAGAAAAAGAAGAAGAAGGAGAATAAGAAGAAGAAGAATAAGAAGAGAGAAGAAAATGTTACCTAAGAAGAAATCCTAAGGTTTTATAATTTTTGTAAAAGGTATGTGATTTATACCTTTTCCTCCATGGAATATTAATCAAGAGCAATTAATGGGAGTTATAAAGAAATTGTAGTTAGGATTCATGTGTGACAAATTATTGATAGTGAATTTGATCCGAATTCCTTTAATTCTATTTTCAGCGCAGACTTTTGCACCTACAATTTTATAACCCTAGGAGATGAATTAGGCAAAGTGCAAAGCATAAAATTTGTAGTTTTATGCTTCATCTAAATTCTTGTAAAACATTTTGGTAAATAAGTTATGTGTGAATAGATATGACCCCTCGATTGTGACTGGTTGTCGTTGAAACCTGCTCAACTCTCAGTTATGTTTTCCAATAATTTCTTGGGGTTATAATAAGAATTAGGTGATGTGAAAAATATGAAAGTTGTAGCCTTAAATCTTATGTAAATTCATGTAAAGCATTTTTGCTTAATATTTTGTGTGTTAAGAGATAAGGCTCCTTGATTGGGGTTGATCCTAAACCTACTCATGCTTGCAATTTTCATTTCATTTGATGATGTTAGAAGTTGAATTGAAGCTTATGTTAAAGATAAAAAAAAAATTTATATGTTAGCTAATTGAATCTCAATCAGTTTTTCATTTGGACTTATGAGATTTGAGATACGGCTAAGGATATGAGATTGTTTAACATATAATTGCATTAGGAATATAGCAAAATTATAAAATTCACCATAAATTTTGAAGTGCATATTCTGAATAAAATTCAAGATATATTATATCCATATATGTCTAGTTTAATTAAAAAAGAATCAAGTCATTTTGACTTGCAAGGAAAAAGTAATTATAGAAATAGACTATTAAGGTCATGATATATTACAAGAGTATACATGCATATTAAGATAAAAATCTCACTTTATCATCATGTATTAATTTGGTGCAATGAAATAGGTCCTCAAGGCATTAAAGATAATATTGGAAATAAGTCAGAACCTTCCACGACTTAGTAACTTGAAGGAGGAGGTAAGTAAATAGCTAATAGTACTTAAATATGTGTTTGGATAAATGCAATTAACTTATACTCTTTGGATTGAATTGTTGTTTAATGAGATTGTATTGATGAAAACTTTGATAAAAGTATTGTTATATTCTTGAATTATTTGTTCTTATATGATGTTAATATGTTAAGGCTTAAGAATGAAAGTATGTTGTGATATAGATTGCCAAGGTTGAAGGGTATTACTATTAGTCATTATATTGTAAGAATTTTGTTGGATTTATAAATGGTTTGCAAAATGACCGTTACTTAATATTATTTAAGCAAGAAATAATGGTAGCAACATTTGATAGCTTGTATGACAATGATTTATAGCTCGTGTGGCAATAACAATGACAGCCTATGTGACAATAATCTATCGCCTATGTGGCAATGACCTATAACCTATGTGGTGATAATATATGATTGCTTGTGTGGCAACAAAATATGATAATTGTATGGCAATAAAATATGATATCTTGAATGACAATAACATTTGATAGTTTGAATGGCAATGATATCCTATAGCTTATGTGGCAGCAAAATATAATAGCTTGTGTGACAATAATATTTGATAGGTTATGTGGCAATAATATTTGATAGGTTGTGTGGCATTAATGATTAAAAGCTCTTTATTTTATGCATGGAAGAGATTATTAGTTATTTATATTTAAATGTTTGTTATGTTAGTTGTGCTTGAGTATGCAAGCTCACTCCTTTGCATTAAATTTTCTTTCAGGAATATTGCACCCAATTCGCATTTTAAAGTTGTTGTCTAGCAGTCTAATAGAGGTTGGGCCAATATGCAGTCTATTGGTATTTTGGTTTGTTTAGGCATGTATGTTTTGTTGTAAATAGTTACTATATTGTGATATAAGATATATAATGTTCAAAACAATTAAGGAAAGGTCTTTTAATGTTAATGGGATGGCATGAGAGAAATTTAATGGTGTTATGTAACTTTAATACTTCATGCTTTATGAATGAGTTAATGCACTTTCCATGCTTTATGAATGAGTTAATGCACTTACTTTAGGAATGATTAGTAAATGGGACGTCATAGTTCCTCCCCAATCTAAATGGAAAGAATGCCTTTATCCGATCAAACATCTTGGCTAGAGCTCTTAAGGTCACTAAGGATAGCCTAGAGGAGGTGGTAGACTAGATGGCACATAGCTTCTTATTGTATAGCCTGTCAGGGACTATTTTCTCCAACCGTAAGGACATTACCAACATTTATTTACTGCTAACACTAGACAATTTAAAGCTTGCTAGTTATTGGTATTAGGGGTATGCTATTATGGCCCACCTATACATGTTCTTATAGTGATGCTACCATGGGTTGTCATACTTGAACGATGGTTGTCAGGTGGTGGAGGTACGTATTGTTTTGCTTTATCATTTTTTTCCTTTTTTTTTTAACATCTCTTATGCTTCTAGACAACTTTTTTTTGGTAAGCCTAGGCAATAAAGTTAGGCTTGATAAAAGGGTGGTAATCCTCTCCTTAATATGGAGTTGTGTTATCCTCGCTTCTAGCATTCGAGTAGTGAGAGGCACCTAGCAAAGGCAGTGATGACTTGGCGAACTCACTTGAGTAGACTGCAATGCAATTAGTTACATTTTTTGGCACTTAAAATTACTTAATTAGCTCTTATGGTAATTGTGATTGTTAGCATACTTATAGTATAATTATTTGTTATTTATTATAGCTTTGGCTCAATTAGAGGGGGGCGTTAGACACTTAGAGCAATGAACTAGTTGAGGCTGAAGGGTGCTCCTCCTAGCACTGACTTCTTATAGGCCCTTCCATATTGGAACGGTACCTTAAGGAGCAAGTGCCCTTATAGAGAGTGGGCTTGACATGCATCCAGTGCCTAAGGAGCTTATAACATACATGTTATAGGGCATAAACCTAGAGGGCATTGATTTAGGTCATGCCCTAGCAGATTAGCCTGATGAGGAGCTTGTGTCGAAGGTGGTGGGATACTGTAAATGGAAGGAGGCTTCATTGTTTGGGGTGATTCCTATGCCACTCATGTGCCTTTGATCCTACTAATGATTAGAGGCCTATGCTAGGATGGTGTTGAGGAAAAGGCTCGAGGCATGAAAGCTAGGTCAAACGAATGCCGACTAATTTAGCTTATAGAGGGAAGCCATAAGATGATTCACACTTTAAATCCAATAGTGCTGGAGTCAATAGTGTTAGGAGAGCTAAACCTTCTATCAAACAACATGGTAGAGTTCTATCAAACCTTTATCTTTAATTAACTAACCTCATTGGAGTTCACTTGATTGTCCCTCTCATTTGTCCCTCCTACTGCCATCCATATGAGTTTTCTTAACCCTTTTATGCATTTAATTTATATTTATTGCTTTATTTTCTTAACGATGTCTATATGCAAATCCCTTACATCTAGGTCGAACATTTAATGGCCTTAATTACATTACTGAAGAGAACATATACTCAGTATACTCACGCGCTGTTGGTAAACACAATGTTATTAAATGTATGCATGTGTATACGTGCTAGTGAGTGTTTATCCTAACCACCCTAACCCTTTGTTTCTATCTCTTAGGAGGTGATCTATCTTAAGAGCTGAGGGAAGTATACACTTAGCTCACCAACCTATAGGCTGACTTAAAGTCACCATTACTGATGTCATGGCAGAAAAGGAGTGGGATAGGCCATATACCCTTGCCTTGTTTTTATCATTATCTTCTTTTTAATATAGTTATGATAGGGAACTCTTGTACATTTTTTAGGCTATTTGAGTAGCATTTGGGTATTGTTCGTCTCATTTATTTATTTTTTTTATTTTGGATACTTAGGCCTTAATGCCCTAATTTTGTCATTCATATATTAACTAACTTATTTATGATAGATGATATATATTTTTATTTCACTTCATGTGTGTTTAAATTGATATTTGTGGTTGTATTATTTAACTTCCCATTTGCACCTTCTTGGAATTGTCTTAACTTAGATTTTGAATTAAAACACAATACTATAAGCTCCATGTTGCTACCCCCAGTCATAGTGGTATGTACATACCAATTAGTTTTCTATACAGACAACATTATAGGTTTGTATAGATAATTGCATTATTCATAATTTTTAAGCATTATTCATCTTCTTTCCTTTTGTATTCCCCTTGACATTTCTTTCTACACCCATAGTAGTATATGTTCACCTCTTAACCATGTTCAAAGAATTTCTAGTCTCTTCATGCCTCTAATTGGTCCAATGTTTCTTGGGAAGGCTTTAAGGCTCTTCATTATCATCCATCTGTTAGACTAAACCAAAAATTTCTTTAGGTAGCTTGTAATTTTTAGGACCCATCTATTCATTCTTTCAATTTTAGGAATACTAAGATTTTCCCATTTTGTGAGGAGTTTGACACCATTCTA
The DNA here is from genome assembly GCA_949677035.1 of Omphalea diandra. Taxonomy (NCBI): domain Eukaryota; kingdom Viridiplantae; phylum Streptophyta; class Magnoliopsida; order Malpighiales; family Euphorbiaceae; genus Omphalea; species Omphalea diandra. The sequence goes on along the minus strand of CATIWR010039571.1, from coordinate 3,747 downwards.
GAATACCATGTTGTTGTTTCTAACAAGGTTATACTTTCTTACTTGAATTACTCACATTTTCGTAAAATGATGGATCTCATTGATTTACCATATGATATGGTGCCTTTATATATCTTGAGGAAGGAAAAGGTGTTGGTTTCTCCTTTACTCTCCTTGCATCCTCATAGGAATCGTGTTGGAGTTGCCCAAGCTCATATTTTGTTAGCTATCTTGATAAGTGAGTAGCCATTTTGTAAGGATGATGGTGAGGTTTAAGGCCCACTTCCTATGATCCTTAGTGAGATTGTAGTAGGATTGGACATGGTTGCCTTAGGGATAAACAAGTCTTTCTTAGGAAGTTCATTACTCCTTTAGGTACATAATTCCTACAACCTTTTATTTTTATTATTTTCTTTCATCATTTTTCTTTTTATTATATTTTCTTTTATTTTTATTTTTCACCATAACTTTTGCTTGGATTGCCCTTGTGGGTTTTTAATCCAACGATTTACTCACTTTTGCTTAGGCTCTCTTTTGGTTTTCAACCTATTGAGTTTCTTTTCTCTCTTTATTTTTTCTTAGATTTTGTTTTAGGAGAGTTTAGGCTTGCTAGAGAATCATATATAAATGCAAGATAATATTTTTTTTCACAACACCATTTGAATTGTCACTTGTTAAGACCTATTTTTTCTAGGGTTAATTGGAATGAGTGATTATCCCACATATTTGATCACGAAATTCACTAGACTTGCCCATCGTTAAGATTGACTAGAGTTACTCTAAGGACTTATAGAGGGAGTGCTATCACCCTTGCTTTGACATCTGCTACATTTTACAACCTTTCCAAAGTCCATATACAATTTAGAGCTTCACAAGATGCTGAGTTTTTTTTTTCTCTCTTGATATAGCCATGGAAGAGATTGAATGATTTATGATTTTAATAACAATGTTAGGATTTGTGTTTTTTTATAAGTGAATGATTTTTGAACCTAATGCTTGTAATTGTTTGGCTACCAATTACATAATTTGTGTTTCATTTATAGATAAAGAGATTGTAAATTGAAATAGACCTAAAATCAATCCCATTATGCTAATATATGAGTAAAGATACCCACTTAACCTATTACTATTATTAAAGGATTGCTATATCTAAATGAGTGATTTTGTTTTTAGTTCACACTAAGAAATGGTACTATGAAATAAATTGCAAAGTTAAGTGACTACTCAAGAAAGAGGACTTGATACAATGGAGATAATTTATAGTTGTGATGCATAATCTAACATGTCATTAGAAGAATAAATGTTTCATGAATTTCCATGAATAAGATCAAGTGTCCTAGGTTGATTAATATAAGGTTTTCTTTCTAATTGCTTTCATCTTTTTGCCATTGTTATTTAGGTTAGTTTATTTTCATTGCAATTGTAGTTGTTAGTCAAGATATGCTTTGATCATTTATCCGATATCTAATAAAAAATTGTAATATTGTTCTAAATTGATCAATAATTTCAAGCTCACTATTTATCTTCTCTCTTCCAAATTATTCTTTAAAACACATTACAATTAATCACAAAAGGATGGAAATCAAAGTAATAAAGTGCATAAAGTTGTGTGTAGATATTGCCCCACAGAGATAAGGGCAATAATACTAGACATGATGATTTTATTTTTATTCGAAAATTCAATATTGAAGATGATATCTAAACTACTAGTGCAATGAAAATAAAATAAACTAGAAATTGAATTGCAAAAAGACAAAAGAGATTTAGAAAGAAAATCTTATGATAAAACACCTAGGACTCTTGATCTCACCAATGAAAAACCATGAAATGATTAATCATTCAATGATGTGTTGGAATAAAGGTTGGAACTATCAATTCTCTCTCTACTTATTAAGGCTCTCTCTTAAGATGTCACTTAATATGCAACCATTCATTCGGATCCATCTTTCATTGTGAAATAAGAATGTGTTACTTCATCAGCTCTAACAATCCTTTAAGTGACAACAATAGGTTAGATGAGTATCTCTATTGGTTAATTAACCTGAGAGAAATGATTCTAGGTATATTTCAGTTTATAATCTCTTAATCTATAAATGAAACACAAAACATGTAATTGGTGATGAAGCAATCATAAGCATTAAAATTAATAATAATTCACTTGCGAAAAAAAAACAAAGTACCAACATAATCATTGAAATCATAAATCAATCAATCAATCATTATCCATGGCTACATCAAGGTCATAGATCAAAAGATTTGGCCAAATATACTATCAAAACATGAAAAATTCAAAAGCAAATGCTTCATGTTGACAAAAGAAATAAGCATTAAGAAAAGGAAAAATGCAATCTCCCAATAGTATTTATAAATCTTCTATTCTTTTTCTTCTTTAATCTAATGATCTCTTGAACTTTTACACTTGATCTCACTTTGAAGCGTGTTTTCTATTATTTTCTTCTCTTAAAAACTCTTCTTTTTCGCTCTTCCTAACCTTTCTTTAGAAAACCCTATAAGTTGGCTTTAAATACTCTTTAATAAGAGCTAAAATATATGCTAAAAGATAGGTCTAGACTAGTCATTGGCTGTGACTTGAGTTGTACCATGTGGAAGTCATAGTTTGTGACTTTGGTCGCAACTGCGATAGCTTGCACTCCATCTTCATGTATCTAAATTCGTAGTTTAGTCCTTAAAGTTGCCTACTTTGCTTGTTTCAATTCTAATTCGCTTCAAACTTACTAAAACACCTATGAAACATCTAAAACTGAGAAATAACACAATTTAACTCAAAATAACTTAATTTAAACATAGATTAAAACCAAATCAAGCTCAAATCTCATCGAATATTAATACAAAAATTAAGCCTACTAAATTCCCCCACATTTGTACTTTTACTTGTCCATAAGTGGTAAATAATAAAAAGCCAAAATTTTCATAACTTTTACAAAACATATAAAGCCTTGTTATGCCTACAATAATAATCGCTTAAGTGTTATAAAAGATAGACCAAACTATAACTAATTTAAGCAAACAAACTTAGGTTAGTTTACTACCTTAAAAAGCAAATTCACTTGTTCATAGAAAATTAGAAACAAAAAAAATTGTATTTCACATATACATCTTAATAATCCTCTAGCTAAACCTTTAATAGGTATAATCATGATATAAAATATTTTAGATCACGATTACCTTCATTAATTAATAATGAGAAGAATAACTTTAAGTACATGAGATCATTAGGATTCACTTTTCCTTTTTAGCACTTTTTTTTCTTTCTTCTAAATAGTTAACATGCCTTTTTATGTAAATAAAAACATTAGTGATGAATGCACTTGATTACTCAACATAGAACTTCATTTGAAATGCTTTGCATACTCATGCTTTGAGTTGACCATTTTATACAAAAATTGACATTGAACATTAAGACCCGGTTACTAAGAATCCCAAAAACACTGTTGTCCCTAGGCACCAAGAAGGGGGTTGAATTGGTGTTTAAAAATTTAAACTAAAGATTAAGGGAAGAAGAAAGAATTGCAAGGAGACAAAGATTTTATAGTGGTTCGGGCAAAACAATCCCTACATACACTCCCCAATCACTCAATTGGGTATTTTACTAATTCAATGGTCTTTTTCAAGCTCACACCCAACTTGCTACAACTTGTGTTTTAATGGCTAACACACAACCTTACAATAAAGTGTTTTCTAGGCTAACACAAAACCTTACTCAAGTGTTTTGACAGGCTAACACTAAAACCTTTCTTAAAGTGTTTT
>CATIWR010039560.1:0-50016 GCA_949677035.1 Omphalea diandra | reverse complement strand
TATATATATATATATATATATATATATATATATATATATATATATATATATATATATATATATATATATATATCTCGCACACGCACATTCGTATATCTCTAACCAATATAAATAATATCAATTATTTTCAATATTTTTCTTTTAAATTAGACGTATAATGTTACAGATTATATAATTGAACTTATCAATTATGATGTATTCGATATATTATATTCAGAGAATTAAAAAGACTTTTCAATAATTTAAATTTTATTTTAGGATTTTTATTTAATTTTTTAATATAAGTGATCTTTAAATATAAAACATATATTGTTTTAGTTAAATAAGATTATAAATTAATAATTATATTTTAATTTACAAAATATTTTAAAAATATTTTAGTAATTATTTGGATGATGAGTATCTATAGATTACTCAAAATTTTATGGATATAGGGATGAGTTTAATAATTTATTACCTAAATAAATATGAGTATGGTATGAGTAGACCTACAACCCTTTAGATATGAGTAAAAATATAATATTATCTATCCATATCTTATCTATTGTCATCTCTATAACCATGGGCTTGAGTTAGAAATTAATGAAATTTATATATAATAAATAAATTTTAATCAAACTCACAAGGTCAAATTGATTTAATTCTATATTTTTACTCTTTATTTAATAAGTATGATCAAATTGATGTAATTTTTTTATTATAATAGTACATGAGGAGAGAGGAGCGAGACTCTTTACTCGATTCACAGTTAAATGAATTCTTTAGCAACTGATACGTATTTGTTTTTAAAACAAAATTTAAGAGCAAATCGGAATGTTGTATTGAATTTAATTCTTAAAAGAACGGTAAATTACTCTAACCCATAAGTTTTGACCTCATATGCTATTTCGTTCATTTACATTAAAATACTTATATGTTTTGCCTAGTTGCATTAAAAAGTCTTTCTAATACTTTATCATAATTTTTCCATTAGATATGTGAAGAAGTTTTTGAGTCAAGCATGTGCACAAAGGCTATGGTTAGAGGAGAAGTCATGAGCAAAAAGGCCATGGTTACAGGGGCAAAGACAATACCACCAGTCAGACTCTTAGATTTTTCTTATGACTTTGTCCAATATTTTGTGAGAATTTGCATGTTTAGATAATGTAGATTCGATATTGAGAGGTGTTTGATAATTATATTAATATTTAGCACTTTTTTTTGTTTATATTTATTGAATAATAATTTTAATATTTTAAGTGTGTTTGATAATATTTTTTACTAAATATTTTAATTTTAAAAAATTATTTAATTTGATAAATAGATAATTTTTATTTTAATGTATCAATATACCTCGCACTCATAATCATTACACCCTAAGTATTTCCATTAACAATACTATGGATGAAATCACTGCTATCACTTGCTAACATTACAATCATTGCCGCTCAATTACCACGATAATCATTTATCACTTGCTATTGTAATAATCTCTTTTTTTTTTTTGCTTAAAAAAAAGATTTCATAAAGCAAAAGCTCTAGAGGCTTCAGATGACAAAATATTTTTTAAGACTGGTGGAGGGTTAGAGACTCAACAAAGATTACACCACTCAAAATCTTAGATTTTAGCTATATAATCAGTGGTTCTATTAGTTGATCTAAAAATAAGATTGAAATTAAACCTAACAAATGAAGCTAATCTTTTATGAATGTCAACTATTATGGATTCCACCTTCCAGTTGATATTCATTTTAAGATTAACCATATCTCATAATTAAGTTGAATCAAATTCAAAAAATAACATGCGAGTAACCCATACAATTAGCTAAGGAAATGGCTTCCTTAAAAGCATATATGTTTCTCTTTTAAGAGTTGAATTGCACGAAATTCTCTTTGACATACCATAAATCATCCTACCTTTGAAGTTTTTGCTAATGGCCGCTAGAGTTGTTGTAGAGAAACTCTGTTTCCATGCCACATCCGAGTTGATCTTGATCCAATCCTGCAGAGGAGGAGACCAGCTAACAGGAATTGTCCTTTTACTAGGGGTCAAAAGAAGAGTGGTAAAAAGACTATGCAGGTTAGAAGAGAAAAATTAAGCTCTTATAATCGTGTTATCGGGATTTGGCATTTAATCTTCAAAGGAAACAACATTACACATCTTCCAAATATAATAATATATAACCGTAATATCTGAAATGGCATTGCCATTGTCGACCTTATGGAATTCTATAAAGATCATATACCATCATTTAATGAAGAAGTTAAAGCCTCTCTTATTGGGAATGTAATTGTAACTACCTTGAAACTAGGTAGCTTTGGAATGGTAACAAAAAAATAAAATGTGCTCAACCATTTCCTCTTTGTCGTTACAAATCTTGTAGATTGGAGAAGAAACAATCTTCCTACAAGTTGGAAGGCAATTGTTTACCGCTTTCTATACAAAGTTTTAGATTTTCGGAGGGGTCTTTAATGTTCCAAATCTTGGACTAGAAACCTTCTAGGATGGGGGAGTTTGAAGTGCCAGCCATAGAAGTAGAGACAGATTTAGGATTATCCTTGGCCTTCAGTCACTAGTAATATATTTTCACAGAGAAAGATCATATTAACTTGTAACTAGTAGAATGAGGGCCAATTGGAACATTGTTCATAGCTTGAATATCCCTAGCATGAAAGAGATTTTTGAGTAAGGATTGATCCCATTGTCTACTAGTCGAATTGATGAGATCTGCTACCTTGAAAATATGGACATTGTTAGGTTTCTATGTTGTGGTCTTGAAACTTTTTCGAGAAGGGATTTTGATGGCCTCCTTTACATCTAATAAGTTGTGTCATATCCAAGATAGTCTGCTTCCTCGTCTAGTTGTTCAAAATTTGCCATAGGGAAAATATTTTGCTTTGAGAATAGAACTTCACTGAGACTTCAGATGATTGATCAGTTGCCATACTTGTAACAACTATTTTCATTTACTAATCATGTCATTCATGTACAACAATACGTATGCATAAAGATTGATTCATCATACATACATAATCTAACATATATTTAATGTACATATATGTTAACTAGTGTTCAAGGCTAGTGACCACAAATTGATTCCTATTTAGGTATATGTACATGACATCAGAAGAGAGAGAATTGAAATTTAGCCTACGATTTAAACTTCATATGTCTATATGCAAAACTCTATGCATAAAGTATCCAAACCTTATGCTTTAGCATATCAAAAATATAATTGCGATTTGATGAGTCGTGAGTCAATGAGTAAAAACAATAATCTGATTCTTATGGCATAACCAACAATTAAATATCATTGAAATATATTACAAGTATAGGAATTGACTATGCAAATGCAATAGATTGATTTTATCGCGACCTTGCAAGGAAAACACTACTCTCGAAAATTCATATGATTCAAGTGACATTTGATTTTATTGGCCAACATATAACAAGTGAATCATTTGATCAATAACATATGCTAATAGGACATACTGGTCCATTTTCCAAGTGATTTATAAGTTTTTTACGTGCTAGTCATAACATTCTTTTAGTTTCATATGCAAGTGTTCATTCACAATGTTATACCAAGTAATCATTAAGAATATATAATTCTCACTTGACTTGCATTCATATATAAAATGTCATAATTCAATCACATATACATGTAATAGAAGATAATCATCTCGTAAAATCATCACACATACACATTAAAGTCTAATTATAACTTTTACTCACTTTTTGATGCAACCAACCTTTATTGTAGGTTTGGTCCTCTCTCTTGGGCTTCCTTAAAGTGTTGAGATCCTAACATTCAATTCATGCATGGTTGTAAGTATGTCAAAATGATTATGAATGTTAGGTATAACTATAATAACTCTTACTATGCTTATCCAAATGACTTGATTCTTCTTATCAAATAAACTAGATACAAAATGATACAACATAATCAGAATTTAGATCAATATAAGATATATAGAAAATGTGGTGAATTTTTGAATTTTGCCCTATTTTAATGTCATTTTAGTTTGAGTAGGTCTTGCAATCTTGAATATATCTCAAATTATACAAATCCAATTGCAAAATTGATTTACCAAAAGTTACAAAACATATAAATGAACATTTTCATGCTTTACTCATTGTCTAATTTAGTCTATAAAGTCACCAAAATAAATGACCAATCTCAGGATGAGCAGGTTTTCAATATGTTGACAATTAGTCATGATAAAGGGGTAATATCTCACCAACCATGATAAATTTGGCAAAAATATTTTACAAGCATTTATATCAGACATAAATATACAACTTTAAAGTTTGGCACATCATGAAATTCTAATTCTATGTCTGTCAAATTCTTATAAAATATAATTAAAAGACTGATGAGATTTCATTGAGTTCAGGGTCAGTCACAATCAATGAACTATATCTCTTTCCACGCATCAAATTAAGCAAAATTGTTTCACAAGAATTTAGAAAAGATATAAACCTACAAATTGCACTTTGTCTAAATCAACACATAAGGTCATCAAAATATATGAAAACAAAAAGACTGAGGAGGTTTCAGTTAGTTGTGAACCAACCCTAATGAAGGAGCCATAGTTTTTCATACACACCAAATTAAGAAAAACTATTTTACATGCATTTAAATGGCCTATAAACCTACAATTTTCATGGTCAAAACTTTCCCCAATTCCTCTTCTAGGGTTATAAAATTGTAGGTGCAACTAACAATAAAACCAACACAGTCAGCTTTGTTTCTCTTGAATTTTAATTTTCGTACATGAGCTCTACATCAAATGCTCCATAATTCTTACTAACCATGCATGATAACATGTCATGAGGGAGGAATTTCTTATCGAAAGGAGATAAATTAACTTACCTCTTTTCCCAAAACTAGAACAACTTAGGGTTCCTTCCTAGGAACTCACTCTTCTCCCTCTTCTTCATCATCGTCATCATCTTCTTCTTCTTCTTCTTCTTTTTTTTCTTCTTCCTTTATTTTTTCTTCGTTACCTCACTTTTTCTTCTATTGTCCCTCACGTTTATCTTCTCTAATATGCTCCTAAAGGATGAAAATTTCAATTTATAAATCTATTCTAATAAGATAAAATCATGGTGTCTCATTTTCATTGGTTGGAAGTTCACTTTTCCTCTTTTAGTCCCTCTTACTCACTCCTTCATCACCTCCATCCATCTCATAATCCTTATATGTTCCTTATACTTTTAAATAAGCTTTAAAACACCATTATTTATGATGTTATAACATGCACACAATATAAGATAATTTGTTATGCAACTATGCAAATATTACATATATGTTTAAGTGCCCCAAATATAATAGTGCAAGTATCATTGTCATGTTTATTCAATTCACATATCTAAATGATCATTTATCAATGCATATGTTCATATGGGATTGTAAATCATTTATGCAATGAATGTGTTCATGTGAGAATGCTAATGAATGAGGATAAAGATGTTACAATACTTATTTTCCTAACATAGTTATATTAAAGATCTTCATTTCTTTGAAACCTATGCCACCCTCTTTCTTAGCCTTACACAATTTGCCACAATTAACCCAGAGTCTTTTGTTGGCATCTTCCCTACCACTCCACCATAATTTAGTAAGAAGAATGTTAATAGAAGAGCATAAAGTCTTGGGACGTTTAAGAACTATCATAGCATAAGTAGGGATTGTTGTCAATACAACTTTAATGAGGACCTCTCTCCCAGCTTGAGATAATAAATTATTTTTCCATCCCTTCATTTTGTGGAGGATTTTTTCCTTTAAGAAATAGAGGGCTTGCTTCTTGGAATGACTTAACCAATAAGGAAGACCAATATATCTTTCACTAGAGCCCATTGTCTTCATATTAAGAATTTGAAGTGTATCACGTACAACATGTAGAGTTCTTATGCTGAATAACACACTGGATTTTGAGAAGTCTATAACTTATCTTGATGCATGGCAATAATCTTGTAAAAACTTTAGTAAGGTATGGGCCTCTTCTTTGTTTGCAATGCCAAAGACTTGCGTATCGTCCATAAACATAGAAAGAAAAATAAGAGGACAAGCTCTGGATATTTTGATCCCTTTGAGATTGCCTTCCGAGACCCTGTAATGAATTATGGAAGATAAAATATTAGAAGCAAGGAGGAACAAGAATGGGGATAAAAGATCTCCCAACCTTAGTCTTTTAGAGGGCCTGAAATTATGAGAAATCGAACCATTGATAGTAATAGAATAACTGATAGTGGAAACACATTGCATAACTGATAGTGGAAACACATTGCATAAGGATAGAGACCCATTTTTTGCAAAAACCTAATTTTTCTAAAACCATTTTAAGAAAACCTCATTTGAGTCTGCCGTAAGCTTTATTCATATCAAGTTTTAGAGCCATATACCACCTAGAAGATTTAGAGGTTCTAAAATGGTGGAAGGTTTTATGAGCTAAGATAAATATTGTCTTGAATAACTCTGTTAGGGATAAAAGTTGATTGCGTAGGGGAAATGATTTTGTTCAAAAAGGGTTTGAGACAATTTGTTGGGGTCTTGAAAATAATTTTGTAAATAAATTTACATAAAGCAATAAGGCAGTACTGGGTAATTGTATTAGGAGAGTGGATTTTCAGGATGAGCACAATATGGGTTTTATTGAGTTCTTTTAGTAAATAATCACTATAAAAAAAAGCTTTTCACCATTTTTATAACGTTAGGGCCAACCACCTCCCAATTCTTATGGACAAAAATACCAAAGAAATCATCCAGCCTACGAGCTTTAAGGCTACCAAGGCTAAAAGTTGCATTCTTAATCTCATCATTAGACAGAGGGCAACACAAAAAATATCATTCATTTTATCAGTAATAATTGGACTTACATAACTACAAATAGAAGATAAAGTTGAAGATGAAGGGTTAGAAGTGGAGTACACTTGATCAAAGTGCCTTAAAATTTCTTCCACTATTTGATCTTCACTTTAAAGCTAATTTCCCTGATCATCCTTAAACCTAAGGATTTGGTTCCTTTGTCTCCTATGAATGGTTGAGGTATGAAAGAATTTTGTACTTTTGTTACCTGCATTCAACCGGTTGATTCTTGACCTCTGCTGCCAGTGTATTTGTTCCCTTCTTAATAGCTATTTAAGATTACTTGACAAAAATCTTTCCTTGATCTTGTCCTGTTCAGTAAATGCGCCCCTGTTCAATGCTTCAATCTTCTCCTGTAGTCTTAAGAATTCTTTCTTACTATTATGAAAATTTTCCCTGCTCCATACTTTCAGATCATGTCTCACCTTTTTTAGTCTTTAGTTCACCTTGTACATATGAGATCCTACATGAGGTCTGTCCCCTACTTCTTGAATCACTTTTTTACACATTGGGTATTTTTGCCACTTCGCCTTAAATTTGAATGATTTTTTCGTTTATGGGAGGTGAAAATAAATCCAAAATAAAGGGGCGGTGGTTAAATCCTAACAAAGGCCCAATGACAATTTATGCTTTAGGTTAATTCTCTCTAGTTGATATTAACTAGGCCTTTGTCTAGCTTCTCCCAAATTCTGTTATCACCATATTGCTAGTTGCACCATGTATAGTCCTCCCCCTTACTTTCCAAATCAAGAAACCCAAATTTTATCCTGGAATTGAAGAAAATCTAGAGCTTGACTTATTTAAAAATCTATTCCTTGTCTTTTCTTGACTATGACTAATAGTGTTAAAATCCCCAATACATAACTAAACCTCATCAACATCTTTCATCAAATTGGCTATCTCTTCCTATAATAAAACCCTAATACTCGTTGGAGAATCAACATGAACAAAAGTGGCCCACCATTTACCCTCTTCACCCCTGATCTAACACTGAACATGAAAGAACTGATTATTATTATAGTGAGCATCAATGTTGCGATCTTCATTTCACCAAAGATAAAAAGCCTCTTGCTCTCCCATTTGGTTCAACATAGTCTGCAAACCTAAATCATAGTCATCCTCTGATCTGTTTCGTAAAACCAAACTTTTGCTTAGTTTTCATAAGACAAACTAAGCTCAGGTGATTTTGGAAAATGAGCTCTTGAAGAGCCTTTATTGTTAAGGTTCACTTGATACCTTTACAATTCCATACAATGACATTCATTACAACTCTGAGGGCTGCGAGGCCACCACCTTAGCCTTATCATCCTTTGGATTTGAAGGGATAGATACTTGAGGATTCTCCTCATTGAAACCAACTTGTTCATTTTGCCTAGACCCAATGGAAGATGATGTACCTTCTTGTAATTGAATTCTTGCCCTTGATTTCCATCTTCTATTAATTTCCCCTTTCACTTTCTTTTTTGTTAGATTCTTTGCCACATCTTTTCCTAAGTAAAATTAGAGGGATTCTAAATTGGGTGATAAAGAGGATAAAAATATGAGGTTAGAAGAAAGAGTTTGTTTAGGGGTTGAGTGAAGTAGATTGCAGATTTAGTTTTTTTAATTGATAGTAGGGGTTAGGGACTTTATCCCTCTTTTCTTGCTCAAAGGGGTTTGTTTTATTAGAGAGGAAATGAACGGGTTGACTTGGTTTATCTTGATTAAATCATTGGCAATGTTTACAGGTGCTAAACATGGGTTATGAGAGGTTGGTTTGCAAGTAAGTGTTTGGTAAGTGGTGGGGTTGGGTTTAGGTAAGAGATGAGCCTGATTCGGTTTAAGAGTCGTAATAGTTTTGGACTAGATGGTCATGCAACCCAAAATCAGAAGTTATCTTGTCCTTATACTTTTTTGCCACCATCTTTGGCTGTTTCCCCAACACCAAACGACTCTTCAGACTTGGTAACTAAGTTTTCCATTCCTCGGTATCCTGACCGTCCTCTACCGCCTCTCTTACCACTTTTTTTCCTTTTAGACCTAGGATTGACATCATGCCTTCCACTAGTTTTCGAACTTCTATTCTAGGTATGATTTTCTCCTTTTGATAGCTAACTTGCTTTGCCCACCTTGGGGTAATCCCTCTCATCCACGAACCAAATTTCCTCTTGTCATCTTCTTCATTCTACCCTAGACTTATTACCTTATAAAATTTGCAATACTGTTGAAAATGCCCCATTCGACCACAGAAGAAATAGATATCTGACATCCTTTCATACTTGAATTATGGCCAATTCTGAATGTGTTCACCCCTCTTGGAATACCATCCTGCTATAAAAGGATCTTGGACATTGAAAAGCACTTTGATTCTTAAAAAATGAACCGATGCATTCTCTTCTATAGTCATTTCAACTACCTCTATTAAATCTTCAAATAGGGACCTAAATCTTTTAGTATTCTCTAAATTCAAATATGATCATGGCAAACCGTGTATTTGGACCTAGAAGAAAGCTTTATCAAAGTCAATCTCATAGAGTAGAATATCTGGCGGCCATTCTTTAATAACTGTATAGGATTTTGATATAGACCAAGATCCTGCTTTTAAAATCCAGTTTTGATCATGTTCAGATTCCACCGTAAAATGAAAAAGACCTCTTTGCATTATTCTTATTGTTAGCCCTTCAATCTTGCTCCAAGATCTACTCATAGCTTTCCTCATAGTATCTTCAGACATTGGCCTATCAAAAATAACTTTCCATGCTAAAACAAAATTACAAGGCGAGTCTTTGTCCTTATTGATACTCACTAATTTAAGGGGGCTTTGATTGGCAAGGGTTTTTGCAGTTTTTGAAATAGACATGTAGGTTTCAACGAGAATAAGAGCAATGTTGAAGTTTTTGAAGGGTGGTTTGTTTTTGTTAAGAAATCATGTTTTATTCGACATGTGAGGGATAGGAAGGGAAAAGATGAAAGTGAAGACAAGAGTAAAGATGGAAGAACAAAAGGATGGAAAGATGAGTCTAAGAGAACCAGAGTGAGGGCCAACACCATTCCAAGAGAGGGAAAAAGAAAGGCACAAAGAGAACAAGTCACAGTCTCACAAGGAGAAGATCACACTCCAAAATAAGTCCACACTATTAATTTGACTAGTTGCTATTGCAATAATCATAATCAACATCACTTAATCACTATAATTTCCACTACTTTTGCCAACACAACAATTATCACTACTACTTTTACCAACATGATAATTATCATTATCATTATTCCTTTTGATAAGTATACTTGAAATTAAATTATATAATAATTTGTTATAAAATATGTAATTATCTTATTTTAATTTTTTAAAATTGGATTTTTTTTAAAATTTGATATAACTAATAACTCACTTTTTGAAATTTTTAACATTAAAATCATTTTTTATTAAAATTTTAGAATTTAATTTATTCAATATTTAATTATTCAACATTTATTTTCAGCTTTATTCAACGTTAAATATTTATTTTAAATTAATAGTATGATGATTAAGTATTTTATTTTAAATATTTATTTTATAGTATAGAAATATTAGAGCTTGAAAACTTGTTTCCCAAAAATATTTCATTATACCAAAAATAAATTCCAAAACATAATGGTTACCTGTTTTGCTCACTTAATTCACTTTTTATTAGGGTGATCGGGATTGGTTCTAAACAATTATTTTGAAAATATTCCAAATTGAAATTAATATTAATAAATTTCAGTTTAATTCTGACTAGATATTTATAAAATTTAATCTAATTTGATTTGGATACTTTAGATATTAGTCCAATTCAGTTTGGATTTCTATTATATTTGTTGCTATAATTTAGTTATTTAATTATTTTTTAAAAAATATAAATAAAACAAATAAAAGCATACCTATTTAGAACAAATTTCTGTAATTATAAAAGAATTTTCTTGGGTGAGAATTGGCATAAATGAGAAATATGAGTATTGATTGTTTTATCCATTGATTTGAAGGGATCCCCCCAACAAAAAAAAATTGTTTTTTTAAAATAATTATAATTAGTTATTAACTTATGCATGGCATATCTTATAATCTTAACTTTCTTATTATAACTCTAATATGAAAGTTAAATTATATATTAATTAAATATGAAATATATATATATTTTTAATTTTTTACTTGAAAAAAAATTATTTTCTAATACTAGATTGAATCAATAAGTATAATTAATTTTGATTTCAAATTTAATTTTAGGTGAGTGTTTATTATTTATCAAATAATTATATTTATAATGTAATATTTTTGATAAGTGATAATATGATATATTTTTTATTTTATCATATAATAAATAAACTAATAAATAAATATAAACTAATAAATAAATATTTAGTTTACTCAATTAACTAAAAAATATATAAAAAATTTAATTATATAAAATATTTTCCATAATACTAGTCCTTAGGACGTTAACAATAATAAAAATACGTGATAAGAAAAATTTAAAGAATTAAAAAAATTAGCTAGTAAATAACAAATAAAATAATAAATTTTTTAACTTTTATCAAAATAATTATATATTTATTAAATTTTATTATGTGAATTTAATTTATGATTTTTGAAAAGATTAAATAAGACTATAACTATTTGTAAAATAATAATATATTACAAAGAATAATAAATTTTAATAATTATTGGTTAATTAATTATTTAATAAATCAATATTAAATTTATTTAAAATATGTAATCATTATCCTATAGAACAAGTTTCGATTTAATATAACATCGTCTGCCAATAACTCTTCCTAATACTTTCCTAAAATTAAATTTTTTTCCCAAAGACTTTAAAAAAAAAAAAAAAAAGAGGTTATATGCCAAGAAGGCAGATGTATCGTTTGGCTATACCCGGATCCGATGCCAGCTAAACATCACACTGCACTAGCTTTCAAATTGTGGACTTAGAAGTTACCTTCCAAAACCAAAAACTCTCCAGTTGAATCTGTCGGATTCTTTCTATAATCCTTGTTGTCCAGGTAGGCCTCTCAAATTTCGTATATGGCCCTTTATTTATATGGGTTACTTTTTCTCTTTTTCATTTTTCCCCCTCCGCCTTGTTATTGAAAAATATTATTGCTTCAAAAATGGGGCTTTATTTGAGTTTCCTGTAGAAGTAGAAGATTATTAGACTAGGATTGCTATTACATATAGAATCAGTTTGATACAGTTATGTTATTTCATAAAGTTGCTTTCTTTTATGATTTTCTTCCCTTTTCCCCTCATTTTTCCTTGCTTTTTGATTGATATTCCTACCACATTTGTTGTAATTAATGATTTGGTGAACTGGGTTTTCTTCAATGATGTTATATTTTGTCTTTTAAGGTGTACTCTGGATGCTGTAATGAATAAACCCCTTCTTTTCTTATTTGTTATCGTTTCCAATTTATTAGCAATAACGAATACTGAGGTTCTTTGAATTGTATATGTGAAAAAATAAATGCATTTCTCATATGTTAGAAGGAATGGAGCATGAGGGATGAATCATATATGCATTAGACGAGCTAGATCACGAGTAGAAGCTGTCAATGCGATTTCGGGTTTCACTTAATGAATGTTTGTGATCAGGAACATTGGCATATATTAATCTTTGATGCAATCAAAATCATACTCATAGCTAGTTGCTTTCCAATATCACGTTTGTATTTAGAAAAAAATGGAAAGGGGGTGTTTTATAATGGTTGAGCAGATGATCGATATGAGCAATCATTTCATCATATTCTTTTTAATTTCATAATTTTTATCTGAGTTTTGTATCCACCTTATCAATGTCATAGCAATTACTTCTTAAATTACCATGTACATTCTATACTAACTTCATTTGATCTGATAGATCCCTATGCTTCAATTAGCAGGATAGACATCTCTTTATCTTTTATTGCGAGGCTTTCTTTCTTGAATTTCAAGTAGTTCCAGTGACAGAACTTTTGAAGGAGGAGAACTTTTGCAGATTGGGACAAGATGTTGAAAGGTATGCTTCATGTCCTTTTTCTTTCTGATTTAATTGATTAAAAAATGTGAAATAGGTCTCACCAGTCCCTTATGGCATTAAATATGAAGCTTTTGGTTAAAATCTTTAAATCTTGGCATGCATTTTCTGTATTGGGAAACTGTTGTATTCATTTACATGGATATGGAAAACCTGACAATTGTGCAGCTTGGGCTGCACATTATTATTATTATTTTGAATTGATAATCCCTGTTTTAATATTGCAACTCAAATCTCTTTAATGTGTTTGCAAGTTTTCTAAAAAATTATTACATAAACATTTTGTTGTTTCTTTACTTTCTTATAAGTGATTGTTATTATTTCATGAATCAGCGTGTCTGTTTGCTTCTTCATAGAGTTTCAAATTATCGATTTGCACATGTATTTCTTGTTTTTCTGCAGCTACGGGAAGAGAAGGACATGTTGAGAGAATCTCAGTCCCGGAGTCTCGAATTAATCAAGGTAATATTTTCATGTAAGAATTGCATTCCTTTCAAGTTTCAAGTAAACGATGTGACATGTAAGATTTTAGATGCCTCTCAAATGATTTAAGTTCTCTATTTAATTTCCTAATTAGGACTTGAACAAGTATGGGCAGTATTTATTATTCCTTTTCTTTTGTGTGGCATTTTCCTATTTTTTTCCCAATTTAAATTTCGGTAATTCTTCATTAAATATGTTTGGGTTTTCCTTTGAAAGGGTATAATGGTTAAAGAAAGAATAATTTTTATCTTTAGATGGTGGAAGTTAACGTATGCTGCTTTTTTTATGCCATTTTGGCATTACTTTATGTTCCTAATTTGGATTGTGAATAATATTGCCAATTCTATGGCATTTTCTGGCCCACTCTTAAGTCCAATTGTAGGAACTGAACTTTTTCATTCTAAGAAGACATAAATTGAAAGTGTTTTTGTTGACCAACATACCCTGCGCATCAACACTAGATAGTGGTGTTTGTATATAAAAGATTAATGTAGGACTATGTGTCCACTAACCTCTCAAAGTGGAGAAACATTTTATTGTTGAAATCTCAAGGTGGATAGGGATGTCAGACTAGGGTGAAATTTTTGATATCATAACATGGCACATTGGCAGTGTGCCATGTTCTGAAATCCCTAATTTAGGACTGCTAGGTTTGGCCATTCTTCAGTCCACCAATTAATACCTAATCTTTTCTCTTGTTGTTCATTATTTAATAATTGTTGAAATCTGAAGGTGGATAGGATTTCAGATTGGGGTGAAATTTTTATATCATAATATGGCATACTAGCAGTAGCATGATCCTAATTATGGACTGCTAGGTTTATAGGGAATCACAGCTAGATTTGGGTAGATGGGTATGCTATTAGTCGCTCATTGCCTTTTTTGATACCTAATCTTTTCTCAGGTTCTTCATTTTTTATTAATTGGCGGACTGAAGAATGGCCAAACCTATGGATGGTGCGATATTTTTATTTGAATTTTACATAATTGGCTAGTCAGTTTCTGGCAGAACAACGCTTAGTTGCAAGTAATGATTCTTCACATGATTGTAGATATCTTGTAATCACATTTATTTTACAACTTCTGCAAGTGTTAGGGAAACTTAAAATTTAACATTCTGATTTCAATTAGATACAAATAAAACAGGTCTGTTCTCATTTTTAGTTGATTAAGTTGTGAGATCAAAAAAAATAAAAAGAAAAAGAAGGAACGAATTTGCTCCTTGAGCAACCTTCTGTGCTTTCTATTAACATAGTGATTGTTTTATAAGAGAAGAAGTTGAAAGAAGAAGGCTTTGCAAAACAACGGAATATAGACCATCTAATCTAATTGCAGACTTTGTTTGATGCAGCGGCTAGAACTACATGTGAAATCATTATCAGAAGCTCATGCTCAAGACATGAACCACGTTCAGAAGTTGGAAAGAGAGTTGTTGAACTGCTCTCAAGAGATAGGTGATGTTCTGGCTATTATTACTACGTGATACTTCCTTCAGATTCAAATTAAGCTTACATTTTAGTAGTTCATAGCTGAAATTGCTTCAATGTTTGCTCAACATGTCATTGCCTATGAATTTCAATAATCTTGAGTTCATTTGGATGTAAATTTATGACTATGTTCATTGTTGACAATATCTAACGTTTTATCGTACCTATGAGACCATTTATCCAAAGTTCACCCATATTGGATTCATTAGAATCACTAAAACATGGTTTTATAGCAGGAACCAGAAATGTCTAAATTTTTTGTCCATTTTCTTGGTATACATATATTTGTGACGGCCAAAATAGTACAATGAGATATTTTACTCTGTATGCATAGCTGTGATTTATAAGATATTTTTCTTCTTCTAGATTTGATGTAATGCTTCTTCTGTCTGGCTTAACCATATCATCATATGCCTTTCAGATTACTTGCAAGATCAGCTAAACTTAAGGAATTCAGAGGTTTACAGCTTGGGAGAGCATGTACATGACCTTGAGTTGAAGTTAGCTAAAATGGACAATTTACAGATGAAGGTTGGTCAGCTAATGGAGGAACTTAATAGGTTTAATGCAGAGTGCTTCTTATTAACACAGGAACTGGAAAGCAAACATATAGAACTACAGAACTCAGTTTTACATGGAGAGAAACTAGAGGAATCTATTTCTTCTCTGACTCTGGATACTCAATGTGAAATAGAAAGTTGAAGCTTGATAAAATGGCCTTGGAGCAGGAGTACTGTGAAGCTAGAAAGAAACAGAATGAAACCACTCTAGAAAAGGCAAGGATGGATAAATTAATTGAAGCACTGAGGATTCAGGTTTGTGATGCAGAGGAAATTATAAAATCCTTAAAACAGGAGAACTTTGAACTAAGATAGAAGCTTGCTACATCTGAAGAGAATGTTGGACTATTTCTTTGAAAGGTAGAGGAAAGGTTGAAAAACAATGAAAAATCAGAGGTCAATACTCAGGAAAGTGCAGAGGTTAATACTCAGCTTTACTCAAATGAACTGGAGAGTAAAAATATGTCCAAAGAAATGAGGTAAGTGAGAACCTACCAATAGTTATTGTTATTATTATTTGATAAAAAGATCTGAGTTATACTTGAGGTTCACTTGATGATAAGGTCTCTTGAATGCCATTGCTTGATGGGAGTGGGGCTCCTTGCCAACCTGAGAAGGTTCGTGCCCGAGTTTTGTGACCAAGAAATAGTCTTAGTAGCTTTCCCATTTTAAATTGTTTATTGCATTAATCACTTTTTGATATTTGTTTCTTCCATGAATTCCATGTTTAGTGTGATGTTGTGCATGTGCATTAATAAAATTAAAAGGATAAGATGTTGAAAAGAACTGAAAAAGAGAAAATGATAAGGTTGGAAGCCTGAAATTCATAAATCCTGAGTTAGAAATATGACACTAATGATCAACACATCATTTCCAAAAATGAAAAAGTTCCCTGCTGCTTTTTAATTTCCATTTTCATTATTTTCTGGTGTCCAATCTCTTTGCTAGTTAACCATTTTAAAGCCCTTTGATGTTTATCTTTATGTTCAGTATTCTGAGCTAATAGTCATAGAAGTAGACATCAAGTGATGTTTTCTTATAATCCTAACTCTGAGAGCTGTAATTTTGTTTTAAACTCCTATTTAATGTTCTTTTTTGAAGAACCTCATCCTTTAGTGATTTCTTTGGTAACATTTTAATAATATATCTAAAGTGCTGCAGAGTGGTCCTCGGCATACTCTTTTCAAAGCTGACTATGTTATTGGCACCAGAATTAAATTTAAAAAAGCAAATAGAGAGGATGTCAGATAAGATAAGCAAATATGAAGTTCTTGTGAAGCAGCTTAAGTTATGGATTAGGGCCTATGACAATGCATGATGACCTGAGACCCTGGTGGTGAGGCTGATACACTGATAGCTGTCTTTGGTTTGATGTATTCTGGTCCTTGCAGAATTTAGAGTTTTTATAACTTTACATAAACTTGTTGCGGGTAGCACTGAAATGTTGCTAGGATGAATTGAGGGAGGAAAAATTAAAGGCAAAGGAAGAAGCTGAGGACCTGGTGCAAGAAATGGGTGAGCTGAGGTACCAAATGACAGGTTTGCTTGAAGAAGAGTGCAAGTGTCGTGCTTGCATTGAACAAGTATCATAACAGAGAATAGCTGAATTAGAGGCACAGGTAATAATGTTTAGATTTTTAGTACTCTTGTTGCTTCATGAGGATTTCTCAAAGTCTGAAGATTTTTTTTTTTTTAAATTATCAAGATTTGAAAAGAACACAAAGTTTTTTGATGCTGTCAGACATCTCCATGAAGCATAGGAATTGGCTGCATCTAGAACTGTGAGTTCTAAAATTCTAATTAAGGTTTATAGGTTCTGATTTATTCTTTTTCGTTTAGTGCTTGATGGATTTTCCTACATCAAAGGTGCTGCTGTACATCGTTTTAGCATTAAAGTACAATCACTTTGTTTATTTCCTCCCTTCAATTTGTTGGATATACGTCTTTTATAGGGTTTTACATTTGGCTTTCTTAGGTAACTGCCAAAATAGAAGTGTTAGATTTGGGATAGATATGCAAGTCAGAATCTATTTATTC
This sequence comes from Omphalea diandra, assembly GCA_949677035.1. Taxonomy (NCBI): domain Eukaryota; kingdom Viridiplantae; phylum Streptophyta; class Magnoliopsida; order Malpighiales; family Euphorbiaceae; genus Omphalea; species Omphalea diandra. Next base: position 32,590 of record CATIWR010039560.1, on the reverse strand, counting down.
TAAATGTGGATATGAATCAGCCTGCAACCAACCTTCATGATGTTTGCTGATGGATTAATTAAGATAAGAATTAAGATAATGTTTGATAGGATGTAATGGAATGTAATGTAAAAGGAATTTTAGTTTGATAGTTTATTGAGTTTGTATTTGATTATATTTCGTTACATCTTACCAAACATTACCTAAGAGTTTAGCCTTTACCGGCCTGATCCTAAAGCTTTGCTTTACAGCAGTAATTTACTATATTTGGCATGAGAGAATTTTGGGGCACCATGAAGGGAATCCAAGCAATAAACAGAACATCATTTTGGAAAATTGCGAGGAAAGTCAAACTGAGACATCAGCTGTGATAATTTAGAAAAATATTTGTATTTAGATGCTAGCTATTATTCATATGGTTAGCATGAATGCAAATTCCTTATGGTTGTTTAGTGTTTCAATGCCCTGTCTACACTAAGGTTAGCACAAATGTGAATGTCTTCTGGGATGTAATGTTTCAGTACACCACTGACTGAGAGATCAAATATATAAGCTGCTAAGCTCTTAGATGATGTTTGAGTCCTAGGAAATTCATTAGGCTCTACAAAAGCATACAACTACTTTCTTATTTTTTTTTTTCCCTTCAGTCTGTTAAATGTGAATCATTATGATGCAATGCTAATTGACGATTATGGTACCAATACTTTTGCCCAGGAGAGTTCTTATGTTCCAGTAGATGGCAACATTTCCCAATCTGAAAGGCACCAATTCAGAACGCAGGTTGTACATGTCATTGCACTGCATTAACCGAGAACTATTACAAGCCAAAATTTGCTACTAGATGATGCAGCACTCTATGGTTAGCATGAATGCAAATTATTATTATTATTATTTAGAATAAGATGATAGCCATCATTCATATGGTTAGCATGAATGCAAGTTCCTTTTGATTCTTTAGTGTTTCAATTGTTGGAAAATATACTAGGGAAAAAGAACATATAACAAAATGAACATATATAAATAATATAATAATATTAATTGGCAAAATAAATGATATAGAAGAAATAGAATTGGTTTGAGGTAATATTGTGACTGAGATTACTTTAAAGTGGATTTTCATAATTATGTAAATGCAAATAGCAATGATGATGTTCTACTCCCAAAATATAATAATACATCACTCATAGTAACTCTTTTAAACTTTTGACTTTACTTAAAGATGATAATTTGAGAAAGAAAATAGATAATAGTTATGAAGAAGAATACTGAATGTTAAAAAAGTTAGGTAAAAGTTGAAAAATGGCAAGTGATGGAGCTTATTATTTATAGATTTGGTAGTGTCTTTTCTACTAGTTTTCTTTTCTTGTATGATCATTTTTTGCATCTATTTGAAAAGTCATCTAATATCAATCATGAGATTATAACTTTTCACTTTCCAATTGTTTAGATTTTACTTTTGTATAATCGTCCTTTGTGTATTTTTGATAGAAAAACATGTCTTTTCATTAACGTCTACGTCCTTTAATTATGTCTATTCAAATAAACCTTTAAAATGATTGGTTTATTCTTTCTATTGCTCAAAAGACACGTCCTTATATATTAAGGAGTTAGTTATAAACTTATAATAAAATGTTATGTTCTTACTAATGAACTTTAATTGTAGAAGAAAACAATTTACTTATATTGAGTATATATTTTCATTTTAATTATACATGCATTAAACAATATAGTGACATATAAAATTATAACTTTAGATATTATAAATGTACTTTTTTAGAAATATCATCTTAATATTTAAATAATCACTATTTTATATTTAATTTTTCATCACAATATTTAAAAATAAATTAACATTTCAATGCATACCTATGAAATGAAGTTAGCATGAAACTGAATTTCTTTTGATGGTAGTGTTTCAATACGGGACTACAAACTGAGAGATTAAATATCTAAGATGGCTAAGTTGTTGGATGTTGTTTTAGTCCTTGGAAATTCATTGAACTTTACAAAAGCATAGAATTAACTTTCCCCACCAATCTCTTAAATGTGAATCGTTATGATTCATTGCAGATTGACAATAATGGTACCAATTCTTTTGTCCATGAGAACTTTTCTGTTCTTGTAGGTGGTTTTTACGTCATAATTTTCAATTATAGCAGTAAATGTATCGATCAAAATGGTAGATAGTCTAATTTACAATAATTAGTTCAATGACAATAGATGTAGAGGAGAAAACATTACAACATGATGAGAGCTAAAAGCATGAAATTATTTACTCTATGATTTTCATGTCTTGATGTCTTGACGTAAACAATAATAGACAAACTGTCAATTTGTGGAAGAAAGCACAATTGTGGAAGACTGAAATCTGAAGCATTGTTTGAGAAAGGAAAAGAGCCAACCATCTACTCTTGCAAGATGCTAAAATTGCCAAGAACTATTGTCAACAGAAATTCTAGCGTATTCCAATAGTGGATGCTGTTAGTGGTGAGCATTTGGTCGGCTTGGCGTATTCGGTTCGATTTTTTACGAAAATCAAATAAATCAAATTTTATATTTCTAAAATCAAACTGAATAGAAATTTTTGAGAAAATTGAATAAACCAAACCTAATAAATCAAATTTTATATATACTTATAAATTGAACCGAACTAAACCTATAAAATTTCTATTCAGTTCGGTTTGATTTAATTAAATTATATATATTTTAAATTAGTTCAACTCAAATTAGTTTGATTTATTAATAATTTCAATTTATTTGGTTTTTTTAATTTTATATAAAAAATCAAACCAAAACTAAAAATCAATTTTTTTGAAACTAAAATTGAATCGAACTGATTTTTACTGAAAAAACAAACTGAACTGAACAAATAATGTCATTCAGTTGGTTTTTTGATTCGGTTTGATTCGATTTTTGCTCACCCCTAGATGCTATCATCAAAATTTTAGAATATGCTATAAGGCCATGTGTTGGACTAATAGAAAAATGACACGTCTTCTCTTTCTTACTTAGCCTCTAAGGGTAAGAACCTTATATATATATATATATATATATATATATATATGTCACAATTGAATGTAGAGGGAAGGATAATACTTTGCTCCATTGATTTGAATTTAGATTAGATTTATTTTTTGCTTTTACTTTAGTGCTTTCAAAAACCTTACTCCTATATTTGTTGTGTTAAGTTTCATGTTGTTGATTAAACCCTTTATTTTAATGCAAATTTCTCTTTACCTTTATAAGCTTTTATCCTCATTTCATGTTCTTAAGTTTACAATTTGGTTGCTACATTTTGCGTCTTATTGTGCTTGTGTTGCTATTTATGGTGGAATTTGATTTTCATTCATAAATTGTACCAATTATAGCATTTATTTGTTTTATGCTCACTGAGTCTCCATTCCCCTTCAAGTTTATCAAGTCTGATGGCTTTTTGATTGCTTTTGTTGCTATTTCTTGGGTTGTTTATGAATTGTACTGATTTATTGATATTGCAATAGAAATTTTAATCCACATGAGTCAAAAAAAGAACTCTCGTTTATACAAATCTAATATTTATTTCCTCTTTGACATCTACTGTTTGCTGAGCTACCATTTTTGCAAAAAATAAGAAAATAATATTTGTCTCTGAATTTTTGTGTTTTGGCCACATCATAACATCTATTGCATTCCAATAATAAGGTGGAACATCCACAAAAATACTATCTCATCTTTAAGCGTGTCTGATGTGCCAGAATCAACAATCGAGTTATTACTAATGACGCTGCTATCATAGTTATCTCTAGTGGTATTGCACCACTCATTACTGAGGTTGTCACTATTACCACTCATGGCATGCCAAGATGGGAGGTGCTGCTCATTACGCCTCCTAGATTGTTGTTTCATGTGCCATACCTACTGATTTTCAAGCTTTTCTTGCCCATTAGTTTAATACTCACCCAGATGGAGTAGCTGCTATGAATAATCTGTGTAATGCAGCTTTTTTATCAAAAGTTTTCCCTTCTATTGCTCCTGTTGCTACTAACTGTATTGCAGCCATTGCCTCCCAATTGCTAAGTTTTCCTCTTATACTGCTTACGGATGAGGTTAATATTCATAATGTGGGTAATGGGTCTACCTTTATTACAATACCTCATACCACCTTTAGTGGTCCTTTGGTGTCTAGTACTGTTGTGACACGATGGATCTACAATGTGTTGCATTACCAACTGCTTCTAGCAGAACAATCATACTCAGTGGTGCCTTGGTACCTGGCGCCAGAGTTGGCACTTCGCATAAAAGCAAGGCCCCAATGATTGATCTAGATTCCCCAAACAATTGAGAATGACATTGACACTAATTTGTCCACCTTTCGACGTATCATTATAGTGGAAAATTGAGACGTCTAAGATAACTATATGAAAGACATCCCTAACTAGACATTCCATGTGTATGAGAAGCTTGATAAGTTATTTCCCGATATACCATGTAGTAGCAGTACCAGAAATACTGTCACACAATGTCATGCTGCCTCTTGCAATACCACAACAGTGACCTCCTGCAGTACCATAACTAGGGGAACCTTAAACTAGTGGCTCATCTTCTTATGGCAATACCTAAACACATCCCCCGAAAAAGCCAATTGGATGATGGCTAAGTCTGTCTCTTAAGATGAAACAAGCGTAAGCCTCCCCAACCATCATATGTATTGCCTCTAGTGGTACCACCTTCCATTATGATGGCACCACAAATTGCCAAATTACCTTAGTAGTCCTCATCTCTTGTGTGGTGATCCCTTAGTATTAGCGTCAATACTAGCAATCACCCAAGCTCCCTTACAGGCATATTATGGATATCCCCAACAACTGCCGCCTACTATGTAGATCGATGAGTTATGGGTTGTGTGACTGCGTATGAGGTGCAACACCCTGATAGACCTGCCTATCAAAGGCCATATCTAGAATAGATTGACACAATTTCATATCCACAAGGTTTCAAAGTCCTAAATTTTGCCACTTTTTTGGCAGAGAAATTCAACAAAACCACAGCAGAACACATTGTTGCTTCTAATGAGTACTTGAAGTTATGGTTTTTCTCTAGTTCCTTAACAGGTACAGCTTTGAAATACATACCACTTCCATTGAACTCGGTATATCGTTGGCAGGACATGGAGATAAAGTTTCACAAGCAGTTTTATCATTCTTTGCTTAAGGTCCATCTTGCTGATATCTTTAATAGACAATAGCGATTAGGAGAGTCAGTCGAGAAGTATATCTCCATTCTTCAAATTTTGTGCATTAAATGCAAGAGCTCATAGGTGAGCAGGAAGGAATGTATCAATATTGCTTTCTATGGCCTTATCATGAATCTCTAGGACCATTTATGTGGCCATCAGTTCATTGACTTGTTTGATTTCACTATTAAGGTGGTAAAGTATGAGCGATTCTTGGAAGTCAATGGTCGGATGAGGGAGACCTCTACCAACTCAGGATACTAATCGATAAAGGCTGGGGGCATCATCCAATCTATAATATTTTACCTCATGTTCTGATATCTTGACAAAAGTGATAGAAAGTAGAATACTAACTTATGGAAGATGACACGGTAGCAAAACTATATGTATTAGAGATGTTGCGAATTGGAAAATAGTGCAACAAACTGGGGGGGCAAGGCACCATGGTATACCAATGATATAAGGAGTTAAGTCACTGTAGCTCATTAGGGGTGGGGAGGGGGGCATGCCTAAGCAAAAGTCTTATCTAAGTAGAAAAGAACGTGGCCTTTGTAGGCCAAATAGTCAAATAATAAAAATTTTTGACAAATCAGTTTGGCATGTATTTTTTAAAAGTGAGCCAGCTTAAGATCGATAGTAGATTTGATACATACTGTAGATAAAAAAAATTCTAATGGATTAGTAGAAGTCTTACTCTACTATTGAACAAAGGTTTTTCCTTAAAATTTGTGCTAGTGTTGCAAAAGATAAGTCAACACTGCATGATGAGATAGGAGTTTAGCAATAGATGTACAGTTAAAATGGCAGAGAATATTGTGTTGATTTATGGTAGTTAGCTTATCTTCAATTCTCTGCTCATGACCAAACTTTAATGAAAATCTTTGCATGTAGAATAGGATGAAGCAACCATTAGTCTAACTATAAATCCTTTTGAAGGCTACAATGCATGAGCATTAATGATTTTATCATCAGATGTAATATATGCGGCACTTCATGAATCTCACAAAGAAATAAGAGGAACTTTCTGTGTCCATCAAACAGACTTATAGGAAGTGTAATAGCCTCTATTCATTTCAATATTAATTGTTAGAAGGTAGAGAGCATTGTTTATATCAGAATTTTCAATTATAATAATAGATGTATCAATTAAGATGGTAAATGATACTAATTTACAGTGATCAGCACAATGATAGTAGTTGTAAAGTGGAGAACATCACAACATGATGAGAGCTAATAGCATAGAAATATTTACTCTATAATTATCGTATCTTATGATGTCTTGGCAGAAGTTGTAGCAGATGAACCATCAATTTATGGATACAGGTTGAGAAAGTAAGAGAGTCAACCATCTATTGTTGAAGGATGCTAAACTTGCCAAGGACTGGTGTTACTAGAATTCTAGCATATTCTGCCAGTGGATGGTGTCATAAAAATTCTAGAATATGCTATGATGTTATGTGTTGGCCCAATAGAAAAATAACATATTTTCCTCATCTTACTTAGCCTCCAAATATAAGAGTCTTATATATCACAATTAAAGATAGAGGGAAGGATATTCAACCTCTCAAACAAAATACTAAGATATTTAGCTCCATTGATATGCATTTAGGTTAGATTTATTTATTGCTTTCAAAACCTTTGCTCCTATCTTTCAATTTCATTGTATTTGTTGTGTTAAGTTTCATGGTGTTGATCAAATGCTTTATTTTAATGCAAATCTCTCCTTTCCTTTACAAGCTTTTATCCTTTATTTCATGTTGTTGCGCTTGCAGTTTGTTTGCTGCGTCTCGTGTCTTGTTGTGCTTATGTTGCTATTGACAATGGAAGTTAGCTTTCATCAGAAGATAGTGTCGATAATAGCACCATTTGTTTTGTACTTGTTGAGTCTCGATTACACTTCAAGTTTGTCGAGTCTGATAGCTTTTTGATTGTTTGAGTCGCTATTGCTTAGGTTATTTGTGGGTTATATATGCCGATTTATTGGTATTGCGGTAAAGAGATTAACCTACATGAGTCGACGCACGAACTCCCATTAATATAAATATAATATTTGTTTTCTCTGTGAGATCTAATACGGAAACAGTTGGCACCATGCCTAAAAGGCGCTAATATTAGAAACTGGGTTACATGTCCTTAAACTGTATTAACAAAGAACCTAAACTTTGCAACTTGTATTTGGTAGATGATGTAACACTTTATGGTTTTGCTCATATATGCTGAGGCAAATATCAAATTTACTAATGATGGGCGAAGAGTGGAATACATTTTTAGTCCAGGAGTGGAATACATTTTTTGTTTGTTTGATGCTAGTGCAAAGCATTCTGAGGGAGACGCATTATATTGGAAAGGATCCCTCGACTGGAATTTGGATATTAGGTGCTTCCATGCTCTGTATAATCTAATGTTATATTGATGATGGTGGTTACAAAGGTGACAATAATAGTGCTAATAGTCTTAATTAAGAGTCAGTTCCTATAATAAAAAATTTATAATTACAACTCTTCAGTCTTTTGCTTGCCTTTCGTTCACCAAAAAAAAAGTTGCTGATGTATGCAAGATTCATCTGCTAAGCTAATAAATAGTCGAAAAGTCATCTTTATTCTTAAATTTCAAAAAAGAATTGAAAGAGGAACGATAAACAACAATGCCTCAATAATCAGCATCTATAGAAGGGCAGGTAGTAGTTAGAGGGACTAATTTGCTGAGAATTTTTATCTACCTTGGGACCAGCTAACTGTAAGTTCATTGTTAGAATATTTAGAATATTCATTTCGCCTTTGAGAACAATCAACAGGTCTACGAGGGTGAAAAGCTGGTTCTTTAGGCGATGGGAGTGTTTGAGTATCACTGCTTAACATGAGGACTACCGAAGACATTGTTGGCCGATCAATTGGATCATCTTGAACACACAACAGCCCCACATGGATGCACTTCACAGCTTCTTCAGGGCGGCATGCATCCGTTATTGATGGATCTATCAATTCTACCTCTTTACCGTTTCTCTGTAGCTCCCATGCCTTTAATATTGCATACACAAATTTTATATGATCAGTTAATTTTACGTGCATAAGTCTTTGATATACCCATCCAATATGATAGGACATTGTCCTAATATGCAATGTTTTCAGAATCAACAAGAGTGGTCTGTCGGACTCATAAAACTGAAAACCGATATGTGGTTCGATTTGGTTCAATATAAAAAATTGATCAAAATTGAATCAAATTTGTTTAATCTAAAACTGTCATTTTGTGAAAGGTTTAAAATTTTTAGAAAATTATATTATTTTATTTAAAATTTAAATTTTAAAAAATATTTTTTTTATTTTTTATCATATTATATATATATTCTAATTTTTAAATATATTTTAAGTATTATTTATATATTTTACAAAAAAAAAAGGTATAGAATTGAACTGACCGAATTAAGGATTAATTAGTTGATTGGTTAAATCTTCAAGCTTATTTTTAAAAAATTGCTACGATAAATATAATATGAATATAATAGATAAATAATAACTCACCCCTTTTTTTTTTTATATGAAATGGTACTCGGTTCATGCTCAAAATGGAAAAAGTATACTAGTGTTTTAGCCTAGTGGCGAGATGGCCATATAAGAGTGGACATCATAGTTTTAAATCTCATTAATATAATTTTCTCTCTAATATTTAAACAAAAATAGGGAAAATATATGAAGATGGTTAGATTCAGACGTACCCAACTAAGAAGAGTGAGAGAAAGTCCACTGCGATGGAAGCTTGTGTTCTTTGTTCCACTCACTATCTCCAATAATAGCACACCAAAGCTAAATACATCTGATTTCTCAGAATATCGGCCATAAAATGCATATTCAGGAGACATATATCCACTGCCATAACAGTAAAGCATGATATTCAATGCATATAAATGTTGTAGTAAAGGATTAATATTCAAATGAATAGAAAGAATGATCCATACTAAGTTCCCACCACACGGTTGGTGTTTGCTTCAATTTGGTTCATGCCAAAAATTCTTGCCATGCCAAAGTCTGAAATTTTGGGACTCATAGTTTCATCTAGCAAAATATTGCTTGCCTTTAGGTCCCTGTGAATGACTTTCAATCTAGAGAACTTGTGAATATAAAGGAGGCCTTGAGCGACACCTTCTGCAATCTTAAACCGTTGATCCCAAACCAAATTTGTCTTTACGGATGGATCTAATAAAAAATTCCACTAGTAAGAATATAGTAAATCTTTTGGTCAGTTTGTTAAACCATTAAACATGATAATCATTTTGTAAATGTAACATGATTAGAATTTGCTTACATCCAAATTAAAATGATTAAACATAATTTCACCAAAATTTGGATTACTTATGTATAGAGAGGTGATAATTTCTATCCAAATTGAATCTATTTGAAAATACTTTGATTCGAGATTGACCTAATTTAAAAATAAATCTACTCGATCTAACTTTTAAAATCAAATAATATTTTTTCATTTTTATAAAGTTGAAATTAAGAGTGATCAGACTTAAAACCCAAAAATTACCTGAATTCCTTTCTATGCATTGACTCGATTTCCAATGTGACTCAATCCGACTTTACCTGAACTCATCTAAACATGATGTGATATGAACCCTCCTTCCTCCCTCCTCTCTTCTCTCCTCCACTGAATTCACCTGTTTGCTACTTATATACCAACTAACTGCTTGGAATTTTTTTTTTTCCCAATATTGCTTTTTATATCCATTTCATGATGCCTTGCACAGAAGTTTACTTGAGTAAAAAGAAAAATTAATATGAGCGATGGAAATGTATGATATAAAGGTTAATTAATTTTATTTAGTAAGAGAATTTTTTTTTTTTAAAAAAAAGGTTAACAAGTGTAAATTATTTAAAAATATTTCTCTTTCATTCTTTAATCCTCGATATAGAGTTTAAGAAAAACGAGTATTTAGAAATTAATAAACGTAAATTTTTAATCTCCATTAACTTTCATTTCCTTTATACAAGAACTCAAAAGATATTTCACTCTTAATACACTCTTATATAAGACCTAAAATAAACTTAAAAATTCTTAAAATTTCATGAAAGAGAAAAAAAATAGAAATTTACCAAAAAGATATTTGTCCAAACTTCGATTGGGCATGTACTCGTATATCAGTATATTTTCCTCCTTTTCCACACAGTAGCCCAATAGCCTAACAAGATACTGGTGTTGGAGTTTTGCAATAAGTTTTAACTCATTCATGAATTCCTCTAGTCCTTGCCCAGATTTTCTTGAAAGCCTTTTTATGGCTATATCTTGATCTCCACCCACATGTCCCTATAAAAGTATATATGATCAAATGCACAACTGAATCGCTTGAACAAAAGCAGAACAAAATAACATAGAGAATAAAATGAATACCTTATAGACAGGACCAAATCCACCCTCTCCCAATTTATTTGCTTCAGAAAAGTTATTCGTTGTGGTTAATATACTTTTTAAGGTGTATAAAACCAGCTGTGAATTGTTTGTTCCTCCTGCAGCTGCAATACTTTTGTTGATCTCAGGCATACTTCTTGGCACCTCATCTATTAGAGTAACTATCAGAATAAACCCTGCTGGAAAAATGAAGTATTTTAGAAATGAACTGTATTATCAGTGTGTTAGAGAATACCTATTTTTCTCATCTTTTTCCTTCTCAAAATTACTGACAGAACCAGGCCAAGGAGAAATAATATAAATGCTGAACCCACCACCACCCCAATAAGTATTCCTTTATTGTTTTTAGAACTTGAGAACTCGGAAGCTGCAAGCCTGACATAGAGAATTTTCCCATTAGGATCACCACGTTCCACTTGTCGTAGATTCGAGAGATCTCCAGACCATATTGAACAGTTACTGTCATAATAAGCATAAGCACTGCAAGAACAGTTATTCAAGCAAGTCGATTCGCATTCATGTGCACTCCCAACTGTCACTTCCCTTAGATTTGCTATTGCTGGCAATACCATGCTCTGACTTGCCAAAAACTTGTCAGTACTTTTCCCATTAATAAAACTGGAATTGGCACAATGGAGACTGGTTTTCCTTGCACAACCAGCAGAAAAAGCCTCTGAATTCCACTCATTTTCTGACTTCGGATGAAAACCTTCCAAACAATGACAGAAAGGCTTGGATTTCACATTGCAGATCCCAAATGTCCCACAAAAGCCATAAATTTGACATTGATCCCTTGGTTGATACCACAACAAACTCCATGTCCTGGAGATATTTAACCATGTCTGTTGCTGAAGCTGTCCTTCAACATCTATCTGGAAACGAGACATGATGGAACTAGCATACGTAAAATATTGCTCTTTTGGGTTTTCAATATAACTAAAGCTGTACAGATAATTCAAGCTCATTTCAGGAATCAAGCTAAAGGTTTGTCCATTCCAAGCACCACTAGTCCACATAATTAGAGACTTATTCCTCATGATAAAGAATTGACTGGTTCCATTTGGGTCCAGCTCAAGAGAAAAGACACCTGGTGCAGGATCTTCTCTATTTTTCCATGAAGTAAGAGATGTATTTCTACCACTGGTTTTGTCAAGTCCAATCGTACAGCCAGGTAACCATGTATCAGTTGGATAATAGCAACTCTGCCATAGTGGCTCTGATGAATTAGACTCATCTCTCAAAACAAGATTTCCTTCATCAAGAAGCACTGCTTCTACAGAACTTGAAGTTGTAGGGTTCAAATTTGTTGACCATATTACAAAACCGGACTCATTCAAGAGAACTAAGTCACCATTATATATCGTTAATTGTGAAGAGTACTTATCAAGAACTGGTTTCTCTCTATTTGCTACCCAAGCTATGGTCTGTTCAGACACTGTATTGTACCAAATGCCAATATAGTAATTTGAAGTGCTACCTGGCTTGAAGAAACCGAGTGTAAATGCCCCTCCATCAGATGAAATGGTTTGGTCACCTGAAAGAGACTGGTTAATGGAGATTCTTCCAGCAGCAAGAGAAAACTGGGATCGGAAATAGAAGCATGTGTAGATAACATAAAGCATGAACCATGGATGGATTTTAATATCCATGGTCACAGAATAATTTTGCAGACAAGACAGTTTTGTTATCAACAAAGAATCCGTATATAACGCAAATTAAACAAGAAAATAAGTAGAAAAAAAAAACAGAGAAATTTCAACAAGAGCCCTGTAGTTATATAGAGCCTATTGAGGCGGTAAATATCCTTAATTTAATAAAACTTTATTTAATTTATATATAAAAAAAGGAATGAGAGTTAAAACTTTGAACTATTATGCTCGTCAAAATTTTAGTTGGATCATGTTTTCATATTTCAGCGCATTTTCACATTTTAAAAGTTTTGTATTTTTTTCATTTATATAAAATGTCATTTTTCGTGGACTTTTTTTGTTTCCAATTTTCTAATATTTTCCACTTTTATGTTACATAGTTTTTGAATAAATTAAAATATTTTATTTGAAAATTTAATTAGATATTTAAAAATAAATATAGAAATTTTTTTTTTAGTATTAGATAAGAGAAATTATATTGATGAAATTCGAATTTCTATTAAAATTGAAAGTAAACTCTTATATAGAAGTTATAAAAACATTGGTGGTCAAATTATTTTTTTATACAAAAAGGCCAAATTCAATATAATGCCATCTTACCGTGTTGGAAGCTATATTATTGTTGGACTTGAATTTGACTACTGGTATAATAGTTTGACTATAATTTAATTAACAAAATATTAAATTAAAAATATAAATAATTTTCCAATGTTATGACAAGGATAAATTAATTTTCACCTCACAGCACATTAGTGGTTAAGATTTTAGATACTTTTTAGAGGAAAATAAATGCTTCTGTATACTATAATAAAAAATAATTTTATACTATAATAAAAAATAATTTACTCATTTTCGATTTGAATAAAGTATAATATTAATGCTTAATACACTTATTGTCCAACTCTATTATATAAATTATTAAATATAAAAATATAACTTATAGTGATTAGGAAAATAGAGATTAAGAAAAAGTTAAATTTGTAATAAAATATATAATAATAAATGAATTATTTTAAAAAAATGAATAAAGAAAATTGGAAGGTAATATTTTTAATAGGTCATTTTTTTATTTGAAGATTAATTTAAATATAAATTTATTTTTTATACAAAAAAAAAAAAAAAATCCAAGTTCATTGTAATGCCATCTCACCGTGTGTGAAGGTGTATTATTATTGGACTTGGACTTTAATACCACTTTAAGATTTCTAGTTACAATAGCATCTTCAATAAACTCTTTATTTGAATAAAATTTTATATTTTAAAAAGTCAATAAAAAATAATCTTCAATGCATTTTATTTTTAATTTTAGAATAGAAAGTTGGTTCGACTCTCAAGATGTAAAGAGCTAAATATCACTCTCTACTCTAATTGTCATTAAAATATTTTAATTTCATATACATAATATTAATTGATAGTTATTAGTTTTGTTTTGTTTATTGAAAAAGTTAAACTCATCATAACAACCATTCAATTTTATTGAGATGTTTATTGTATATAACAAAATAGAGATTAAAAATATTCAGAGTCTATTGGAGTTGTAGAAATTTTTTTACTTTTTATATTTAACTATTCTTTAAAATGCTCTTTAAAATAGAAAGTATTACTGGAGATGCTCTAATAATTTGACTCTAATTTATGTGACACGAAAATTTTTGTTAAGTCACATTTTCTATTTCAGAAACTTTTTTGCGTTTTCTTATTTTTCATGTTTCATTTTATACATTTTTTAAAAATGTCATTTTCCTGTGTTATTTTTATGTTTCTCTGATTTTGTTTTCGTGCAATATAGACTCTAATTTAACAAATAAAATATTGCATTAAAAAATAATTAGTGCAGAAAGTTCGTGATTGATACAAGTATAAATAATTTTCTAATATCATTACAAGATTAGTTCATTTTCACCTAATAGCACATTACGCATTAAGCTCTTAGATACTTATGCTCTTGTCTACTACAATAAAAAAATAATTTACTTATTCTAGATTTGAATAAAATACAATTAATACTTAAAATACTTATTATCCAATCTCTATAAATTATATTGATTAGGAAAATATAGGTTAAGATATTTTTATAAATAATTATTTAAATATAAGAACAAAACTGAGATATGATGAATTAGTAGGTGTTTTAGTAGACATTATAAAAGAAAGAAAAAAAAAATTGTTAGTGCAAAATTAGTGGAGAATAAAAAAAAAAATATACAATTGGAAAAGGTCAAAGTTTATAAGTGGCAGGGACCAAATCTGAAGGTATTTTCGCTATCCAATTCGACCCAATAGAGAAAGGAGAAATAGGCAATAAAGGCAATGCATAGGGTTGCTCGATCATGAATCTAGAAAAGCTTGACACATTTGCTTTGAAAATTTTGGTCGATTCATACCTTCTTTCAAAGCCATTCTAATGGCGTTTGAATCATCACTCAGACTTTAATTTAATACTTTATTCACCTTCTAATTTAATTTGTAGCTCCCGTGGTGAAAGAAGTAAGATTCTGTCATTTTATGATTTAAGAACTAATTTCGGCCAATCGAAAATTCATTTCGCTATACCATCACCACTGCTAGATTTCTAATGTCGAGGAACTTCATGTGGTATTCTCACGAACATGACACTCATTTCAGGAGACAGAATCTATAGTTTGATTTTTTGATTAGCAAACTAGAATTTATTTCTACATAATATGTAAGGGTAATTTTAAAATTGATTGGTTTATAATTATTTAATGATAATTTAGACTGAAAATAATTATCGAGTTATAATTAAGTATTATTGAAGAAAAAAGATGAAATTTATATTTTGGATGGTTAAATGAAACTTTTACCTTGACTTGAATTTTGGATGGGAGATGAGACAATAAGGACCTGGAGACTTGAATGGGCATTTAGACCATTATGGCTGGAATCAGGCATACAAAATGTATCTTTTAACTTAAAGACAATCCAAGTTATTATTGAGAATTGACTTATTCTCAATAATATTATACTTTTCAAAAATATCAATCGATATTTGAACTTGACTCCATATTATAGACTCCATTTTATTTCATTTTTCTTAGGTCTTTAAGAGGGTTTTTTTTTTTTTAATGCATTTATTGACTCTTATACATCTTATAAATTAAATAAATTTCATTTTGACACATACTAAAAAAAAAAAAAAGATTTATTTCGCTGCAATTTAAGGTCCTTCGATAAACTAATTCATCATGCATCACGTTGCTCCCACTTGATAATCTTAGATTTACAAGAAGTTGCAATTGAGATTTATATGAGATTAATTTTTCATTTCTCAATTTGCTTCTATTTAAATAAAGTGAATCTAATTGCAATGAAAATAATTTGATCCTGAGTATTATATAAATCTCGATTTGTCTTACTTTGTCAGGGAAAATGTGCATTTACATATTTAAACTCGTTTCATTCTTACTATTTTGTTTACTCCTAAGCTCTTAAAATAGACGTAAAATTATGAATATTATCTATGGATTTAGCAAATTAAAGAGCATTATAGTTAGTATATCACACATGTATTCATAGACCTGACTACTTTCTTGTGGATTTTTAAATATAGTTAAGTCTATTTACAATTTTCATCACTGATAGTTAACTAAAATATTTAGATAACGACTTAAGTTGTTTATAAATAATAATATTTTAATTTTCTTGTCTTACTGATTTCTCACTTAGCTCACATATTGTCTAAAATATTATAACATTTTGAACCAAAGACAGATCAAATAGATATATTCTCTCGGTTTCAAAATACTTGACAAAATTTTCTTTTTAGTTTGTTTCAAAATTTTGTCCACTATCCTTTTTAGGATGGTAATTAATTAAGCAAATGTCTATAATACTCTTATCTATTGCATAAATATTTTCATTAATAATAAATTGCTACAACTAATTTTGACTTGAAATTTATATGTTTAATAAATACGTTGAAATTTCAATGCATTTTACTTGAATATACTGTTGGCTCTTATTATCATAATCTTATCAATAACATTAAAAATATTATCTTATAAAATATTTAATACTCAATAAGATAAAAAAATATTAATAGGTGTATTTTCAAAGTGACAAAAGTATACAACATAACTATAATTAACTAATTTTCTTAATATGTGTATAGAGAAAACTTTGTTAAATATTTTGAGACCGAATGAGTAATTAATAGATGTACAATCATCTATGAATTTGAATAATAATAATAAAAAAAAAACATGTACTTCTTTATCTCTACTTGACACACATCATGCTTATTAAGTCACGAAGAATTAACAACAATAAAAATATAAGTTGAATGATTTTTCAGTCATTTTTTATTAGTAATTTTTATACATTGATAGATTGATTTTTCCTCAATTGGACCCATAAGCTGTCCTTAATTAATACAATTTTCATTACTTAGTACACTCTATCCTTATTTGTCAAAACATACATATTATTAGAAGATGTGATTCAGAGAACAATTTTAACAATGACTACTACGACTTCGAAACATTTAATTAATACAATTGCCCTTCCTCATTGTAACTTGGGAGGACAAAAACTTACATAATTTTTAAATATACATATATATATATATATATATATGGAAAGAGAGAGAGGGCATTGCTTATATATTGTTGTTGTAGCCTCACATTGTTGAGGGTCCACTGTCCAAGTACAATAAGTGAAGAGCCTGAAATATTCAAGGGGGATAGGAAAGTCATATAAGAGAAGAGAAGGATACAGTACATATATTTTAGGAATTCAATAACTGTTAAAAGAATGTTAATAAAAGATTGTGAAATGAAGCTTTAATTGAGCGTTTTGAAACTTTAGATCTTTCACTACAATCCATTTCACCCATGTCAATGAACTTTTTAGTAAGTTTAAGAATAGTTAAGGAGAGTTCTTATGTGCCAGTAGATGGTAACATTTTCCTATCTAAAGGGCACAAATTTCAGAAACCAGGTTGTACATGTCATTACACTGCAGTGACTGAGAACTATTGCAAGCCAAAATTTGCAACATGTATCTGATAGATGATAGAGAAATCTATGGCTTTGCCAGATATATTAGATTTACTAATGATGTTTCAGGAGTGAAGTACTTTTTTTGTTGTCTGATGATGCTGGTTCAAAGCATTCTAAGGGAAACACATTTTATATGGATGATTTGATGCAGATGAAATTTGAATGTATTGCGTAAAACTTGCTGATGTTTACGAGAATCGATTTCAACCTACCTGCTAAGCTAATATAAAGAGTACAAGAAGTCATCTTTATTATTACTTACATCTGAAAAACAATTAAAAGAGAAACAATAAACATCAATGATGCCTCAGTGACCAGCATCTACAAAAGGGGCAGGCAGGAAAAAGAGTCTTTTCTATCTGTGAGATGTGTTTGAGAACTAAGAACTTTCATCTACCAAAGATATTGTTGGCCGATCAATTGGATCATCTTAAACACATAACAGCCCCACACGGATGCACTCCACAGCTTCTTCAGGGCAACAAGAATCCTTTATTGATGGATCTATGAATTCTGTATCTTTGCCATCTTTCCATAGTTCCCATACCTTAATATTACATACATATAAATTTTAAATGACGAGTTGCCTTTGGCATGAAGAAGTCTTATATGGACTCGGGTGCATATACACATCTAATACAACAAGAATCTATTGACCTAATATGAGTATACTAGGTTGATAAATTATAATGGATAGATAATCAATAACAACCCTTTTTTGTTTCTCTTGAAATGTTTTAGATTAGTTAGTTAGACTTACCCAACTAAGAAGAGTGAGAGAAAGTCCACTGCGATGGAAGTTTGTGTTCCTTCTTCCACTCACTATCTCCAACAATAACACATCAAAACTAAATACATCTAATTTCTCTGAAAATCGACCAAAAAATGCATATTCAGGGGACATGTATCCACTGCAACAATAGCAATACTTGATATTAGATGCATATAAGTATTATAGCAAAGTGACTAAGGAGTAGTGGATTAAGATTTTCAAATAAATTGAAGGAATGAAAACGTACTAGGTCCCCACCACATGATTGGTATTTGCTACTGTTGGATTCATGCCAAAAATTTTTGCCATCCCAAAATCTGAAATTTTGGGATTCATTGCTTCATGTATCAAAATAGTGCTTGCCTTTAAGTCCCTGTGAATGACTTTCAATCTAGAAAACTTGTGGATATAAAGGAGTCCTTGAGCTACACCTTCTGCAATCTTAAAGCGTTTATTCCAAACCAGTTTTGCCTTTTCAAAGGAATCTAATAAAAAATTTCATTAGCAAGAATATTATCAAATCCTATCATCAGATTGTTAAACTATTGATCAATTGAAATTATTTGTTCCCCAAAAATATGATTCTTCATAATTGATATACATTGTACAAAACAAGAGAAAGAAGAGATAATTTTCTTTTATTCCTCCATCATTTTCTCATACATAAGGTTCGTAGTAAACATAACTTGTTTGATTTGATTTGACCACTTTTGAGACTACCAACTGACGGAAAAGTGACAAGAAATGATGGAAGAAACTGTTTATAGATTCAAATGTTATGGATTTTAAATGTGATTTTCAAAAAACAAGGATGCACATGTAAATATGGTATATACTTGTAGTTTTCCCAGAAAATAAACATATCAACTTAAAATTCTGTTTATTTCATGAATAAAAAAGTTATTTGAGAAAAATAATTTTTTAAGAAAATATAATATTTTCTTAATAATATATTTTTTGATGTTTTAAAAATATTAATTTTCTTTCGATCTACAAAATTATAATAAAATTTAAATAATAAATATTTTATATTTAAAATATTTATTATTTAATCTAAGAAAAAACACATTACAAAATAAAAATTTTCATAGAGTCTACTAATCTCTGGCAACTATTACTGTCCGATAATGATTATTGATGGAAGTCGATAGTCAATGATGATTAGCGATAATAAATACATATATTTATATAATTTATTTTTTATTTGGATAAATTCATCAAAATCCGAAAAATGATTTTCTGTTTTTAAAATGAAAGTCATGTTCTTGAAAAATGTCTTAATTTTTCTTTTCACCAAAAAATATTTTTAGTTTATCAATTTTTTGGATGCAATAAATATAAACAAAAATGTAGAAAAATAATTGGCATAAAAATATTTTTCATGAAATGAACGGAGCCTAAGTATCTGGCAAAAATATCAATAACCGTAAATTTTATTTGCTTTGAAAATGGACGCCATTGAGGCATTTCATGTTTGAAACTCCATTACAATTTTGGTTTTTATATAACATAATAGTAATTTTGTAAACATAACATGATTAGATTTTATTTCCACCTAAATTAAAATGATTAAACATAGTCTCATCAAATTTTGGATTGCTCCAAGATTTGCATTTCATATCCATTTCCTAGAGAAACTTATAAACCCTTCAAAATTTCATGAAAGAGAAGAAAAAGAAATTTACCAAAAAGATATTTGTCCAAACTTCGATTCGGCATGTACTCATATATCAGTATCTTTTCCCCCTTGTCAACACAGTAACCCAAGAGCCTAACAAGATATTTATGTTGGAGATTGGCAATAAGCGTCAACTGATTCATGAATTCCTCAAGTCCTTGTCCAGATTTTCTTGAAAGCCTTTTTATGGCTATATCTTGATCTCCACCCATATTTCCCTACAAAAGTATATGTGACCAAATGCATAACAAAATCACTTGAACAAAAGCAGAACAGAATAACACCTAGAATAGAATGGATACCTTATACACAGGGCCAAATCCACCCTCTCCCAGTTTATTTGCTTCAGAAAAGTTATTCGTTGCGGTTAAAGTACTTTTTAAGCTGACTAAAACCAGCTGCTGTCCTCCTTCAGCTGCAATTCTTTTCTTTATCTCAGGCGTACTTCCTGATATCTTATCTGTTAAGAGTAACTGATAAATTAAATCGTCCTGGAAAAAGTAAAGAAGTTTGGAAATGAACTGCATAGTGTGTATTGAAAGAATACCTATTTTTCTCATCTTTGTCCTTCTCAAGATTACAGATAGAACCAGGCCGAGGAGAATAACTACTGAACCCACAACCACCCCCATTAGCTATTCCTTTATAATCGTTTGAAGTTGAGAACTCAGAAGCTGCAAGCCTCACATAGAGAGTTTCTCCGTTAGGGTCACCATCTTCCAGTTGTCATAGATTCAAGAGATCTCCATACCATATTGAACAGTTACTGTCATAATAAGCATAAGCAGTGCAAGACCAGTTACTTAAGCAAATTGATTGGCATTCTTGTGCATTCCCAACTGCCACTTTCCTTGGATTTATTGGCAATACAATGTTGCAACTTGCCACAAACTTGTCAATACTTTTCTCATTAACATGACTAGAATTCCCACAATGCAAACTGGTTTTCCGTGCACAACCAGCAGACAAAACCTCCATATTCCACTCATCTTCTGACTTTGGATGAAAACCTTCCAAACAATGACAGAAAGGCTGGGATTTCTCATTGCAATTCCCAAATGCCCCGCAATAGCCGTAAATTTGACATTGCTTCTTTGGCCGTGACCACAACAAACTCCATGTCCTGGAGGTCTTTAACCATGTCTGTTGCTGAATTTGTCCTTCAACATCTATCATGAATTGAGCAATGATAGAATTATTGTACCCAGAGTACGTAAAATAGCGCACTTTTTTGTTTTCAACATAACTATAGTTGTAGATGTAATTCAACCTCATTTCGGGGACTAACCTGAAGATTTCATCCCAATTCCAAGTACCATTAGTTAACAGAGACCTATTCCACATGATAAAGTAGTGACTGGTTCCAGGGTTCAGCTCAAGAGAAAAGAGACCTGGTGCAGGATCTTCTCTGTTTTTCCATGAAGTAAGGCGTGCATTTCTGCCAGTGAGTTTGTTTAATCCAATTCTACAGCCTGGCAGAAATGTATCAGTCGGATAATCAGAACTCTGCCATAGTGGCTCTGGTCAATTAGACTCGTATCTCAAAACAAGATTTCCTTCATCATGAAGTACTGCTTCAACAGAAATTGTAGTTGTGGGTTCCAAATTTGTTGACCAGACCAGGACACCCCACTCATTGAAGAGAACTAATATTCTTAATTGTGAAGAGTACTTATCAGAAACTGGTTTGTCTCTATTTGCCACCTAAACTATTGTCTGTTCAGACACTGTATTGTACCAGATGCCAATATAGTAATTTGACGTGTTACCTGGCTTGAAGAAACCCAGTACACACGTCCCTCCTTCAGAGGAAATTGTCTGGTCACCTGAAAGAGACTTGTTAGTAGAGATTTTTCCGGCAGCAAGGGAGAGCTGGGACTGAAAAGAGAACTATGTGAAGATAAAATAAAGCATGAAGAATAAGTTGTTGTTAATATCCATGGCTGCAAAATTATTATGCAGTCAAGATAGATTTAATATCAACAAAGAGCCCACATAAAATGCAGAGTGAATGGCTGATAAAACAAGAAAAGTAAAAGCAAAAATTTTAACAAGAAAGAGCCCACTAGTAATGTAGTGTCAATGGCTCAGCAAAGAGAACTAGTGTTGGGAGATGGGAGTGGGATTACTGTTGAAAAAACTAGTTCTAGATGCATAGTATGAGACTAAGTTATCAATTATGAGGAAGCGATTAAGTGCTTTGACTAGGAGTTTGAAACTTTAGATCTTTCACCGCAACCTAGTTTCACAAATGTTAACGAATTTTTTTAGCAAGTTTAAGCATAGTTACTGCATTTAAACTTCTCATTTCAATTTTGATTCAATAACGTCATGAATTTTGTTTCAACAAAATTGCCGTCATTGAATTTTCTTTTACAGACAGAAAATATTCGTGCTGTACTAAATAACTAAAATAACTTGTAGCTTATGTTTCTAACACAGTATTAGACAAGACAACTTGATTATAACATAAAAAAATTAGGCTAAAATGTCACTAAAATCCAATTACGATAACCTTATCAAAATACAATTAAAATTAACTTAATTTAGCCAAAGAAATCTAACCTTTTAGGAAGTATAAAATTTTTCATGTGTGGTTGCAAAGTAATGCAAAATCAAAAGTAATTTGCACTTTTATACAATTTTTCCAGAATCGAATCGAATCGATCAGTTAGACTTGTAAAATCAAAAATCAATCATTGACTCGGTTTGGTTCAATATTAAAAACCAGTCATTCAAAAAACCGGACAAAATTTAAAAAAAAAATTGGTCAAAATCAAAGAAACTAGTTAAAACTGAAAATTAGATTAAACTGGTTCAACTTAAAATTATGTCGTTTTTGTGAAAATATTTAAAATTTTCAAAAAATTACACTATTTTACTCAAACTTTAAATTTTTAAAAGAGAATTTTCATTACTTTATCAAATTAGCTCTCTGTAATGCAAATTAGTAATCATGATAATTTCAATTAATGTTATGTATCTTGTCGTTTCATGGTGCTGAAGATCTTAAACCAAGGGACCCAATTTCTCTCCTTTTGTTTGTTCTATGTAAACAGAGGAGTGTAGCCGAAGAAGATGCGCTCAAGTGTAGAGAAGCAAAAGCCTCAGTTGGATTTGGATAATTAGTTATTTGTCTGTGATTAGTTGTGGGTTACTTAGAAGCTTGAGCTGAGCTAGATTAAATAGTTAGTAATCTTTCACTGTATATAAGCTTTCTCTTTGTACTTAGCTTGATACGATTACATTTTTTCAATAAGATTTCTTCAATTCTTACTTTCTAATATTCTAGGAATTGAATATTTACTGGAACTTTGTCTTTGTGGCGTACTAGATCTTTTCAATTCCACTTAGGCTGCAGTAAGCAAGGCATGCTTCACACGTGCTTTGTTGATGATCTATTTCTCTTGTAAAGGGGACGTAGATTCTGTGATAATATTTTAGAAAGTTCTTGATCACTTTTATACTAGGTGTCAGGTCTGCATTTGAATGCTGGAAAATGCAAGGTGTTCTTCAGTAAGGTTTCTCAACAACTAAAAGTTCAAATTCTCCAGTAGATTGAATTCCAAAAGGGTCAATTGTTAGTTAGGTATTTGGGGTTGCCATTGATGTCAGGAAGATTGACAGTGAACCATTGCAAGAGTCTCATTTACAAGCTAGCAGTTAGAATTCAATCTTGGTCTGTAAAAATATTTGTCTTATGCTGGCAGGTTTGCAGTTGGCGATTTCTATTCTTCTCATTATGCAGTTCTTCAATGCTTTTTTTTTTTTTTTTTTGCCACCTAACTCTGTTATGAATAGAATTTACTAAATGTGTAGGAATTTTTTGTGGACCGGGCAGATGAGCACAGCAAGAGTCATCTGCTTGAATGGAAAACAATTTGTCTTCCTAAGATATGAGGGCTAGGAGTGAAGAATCTTGCAATTTGGAATAAGGCAGCTTTAATTAAGCATGTTGGGGAGCTGATGGTTCTGAAATCATCTTTATGAGCCAAATGGATACACTGGCATAAACTCAAGCTTTTGCGTTATTGGATCATTGACAAACCTGCTGATGCAAGTTGGAGTGGAGGCACTTGTTAAAGCTAAGGAAAGATGTTCAACCGAGGTTTGTGTATGAGCTTGGCAATGGAGAATCATTTTCTTGCTGGTTGGATCCATGGGTAAATAAAAACAGATTAATTGATTTATTTCCTAATCTGAGTATAGAATACTGACATTCTTATGCACTCTGTAGTTGCAAATTTATGCCTGATGCTGTAGATGAAAATTCTTGGCAAGGATGGAACTTCATTAAAGCTCGCTTTAAGGTGCAGGAAGATGAAGAAGATTTCATTAAGTGGAGTAGCAATATAGGTGTTTTCTCTGTTGCTTCTACTTGGAATATGCTGAGATATAAGGCTCCAATTGTGTCTTGGCACAGGATGTTATGAGGTTCAGCTCCCATTCCCAGGCATAGCATGATAGTTTGGCTAGAGTAAAATCAAGAGCTAAAGACTAAAAAGATAGATTATGGCTGATGCAAAACGTAAGTTATGTGGAGGAGTTAGCATTGAAACTATTGAGCATTTAGTGTCTCTAGGAATTTGAGAAAAAGTTTTGAAGGCTTGCAGCATGGATAGGAAGAGATTGTCATGGAAAAGGGAGATAAGTTGTTTTTGTAGAAAGTCCAAAGGAAAGGAACTATTAGGGAAGCTTATAAGATTAGCACTGGTGGCTATGAGAGAGACAACAGTTATTAATAGCTGGTTAGAGTTGCAAGTCCTTTTGTTTTTTGGACGTTTTGCTCTTGTATTCCAGATTTGTGTAAGTAATAAATTTTTTCTTTGGTTTGATAAATTTGTTCTTTGGTTTTGACCCAAAAAAAAAAAAAGAATCAACGAGTGAATGATTTTATTTTTTCAGCACTATTTCTTTCTAAGCATCATTGCTTGCTGAACTTTTTGCTAAGCAGTATTTCTTATGTTCTTTGATTTTTGGCTGAGCGTTACTTATTTCTAAATGTTATTACAACAATTCATTGGTATATGCTGGTATAGGGCCCCAATCCCATGGCATAGTTTTGTTGTTAGTGAGGTTAGTTTCCTGCATGTATTAAATTTTTAATCACAATTGCATGAGAGTGGGTTAGAGAGAGTTGGGGAGTGAAATGTAAATAAAAATTAATGAATTAACCTTGTTTATGAGTTTTTTTCGTATAATGTAAATGAGAATAAATAGAGGTTAAAAATTTACATCAATTTACTTCTAAATATTCATTTTTCTTCACATCGAATCGAAGATTAAAAAATAGAATAGAAAGATTTTAAGTAAGTTATATTAATTAACATCTTTTTAAAGAAAAAACTTCCAAATAAAGTGAAAGTATTTATCCTCGTTACATTTTATTTCATACTTTTTTATCACTTTTCTTAACTTTTCTTTCCATCCGAAAAGAAAACAACTCCCATACAATAATAAACTAATATTTTAATGCATGCCTATTTTGAGGTTACCATGAAAGTGAATACCTTTTGATGATTTAGTGTTTCAATGCATGTTTACAAACTGAGAGATCAAACAACAAACACTATGGTACCTCAGTTATCGTCATGTACAAAAGAGTGGACGGTGTGGACAGGTCTTTTTATCTGTGAGATGTTTTTGAAAAGTTGAGAACTTTGGATAATTTATATTCGTGGTGATCAAGCTATAACCATAATTTTTATGATGGACACATACATTTATTTTTATTCAAAATAAATTATTATAAATATTTTAGATCAGTTTTCAAATGAATTTTTTGATAAATAAAAATTCAATTAGCTCCTAAACGATTATATATATATACACCAGGCTAAATTGATTTTTAAATTAATTTAACCTCTTATATTTGGATTTAATAAATATTAAAATTTATTTTTATTATTTTTGTTTAAAATTGGATTTGAATAGTTCTTAAATTCAAGTATAGGAGTTAAATTAATGATTTATACGTTTTTTTAAGTTTAACAAGCCAATCAAGCTTTTTATCCATTAAAAAAAATTTCAAAAATTAGTCTAAAATAGTTATAATATTTTAGCGACCATAGAATTATAATCCCAATTTGATGACCACAAATACAAATTGCTCTTACAACTTTCATCTACCTTCAGGCAAGCTCGTGGTAAGTTCATTGTTGGAACATTCCTTAAGCCTTTGAGAAGAACAATCAACAGTCCTACGAGTGTGAAAAGCTGGGTCTTTTGGTAAAGGGAGCACTTGAGGATCACTGCTCAACATGAGAACCACCGAAGACATTGTTGGCCGATCAATTGGGTCATCTTGAACACACAACAGCCCTACACGGATGCACTTCACAGCTTCTTCCACTCACTATCTCCAACAAGAGCACACCAAAGCTAAATACATCTGATTTCTCTGAAAATTTGCCAAAAAATGCATATTCAGGAGACATGTATCCACTGCAACAATAGCAAAGCATGACATTCAATATATATAAATATCGTAGTAAAGTTACTAAGGATAGTAGATTAAGATTCGAAAATGAATAGAAAGAATGAAACTTACTAAGTCCCCATCACACGGTTGGTATTTGCTTCTGTTTGATTCATGCCAAAAATCCTTGCCATGCCAAAGTCTGAAATCTTGGGATTCATTGCTTCGTCTAACAAAATATTGCTTGCCTTTAAGTCTCTGTGAATGACTTTCAATCTAGAAAAACTTGTGGATATAAAGAAGCCCTTGAGCTACACCTTCGGCAATCTTGAAAAACCAATTTTGCCTGTTCGGATGGATCTAATCAATAATTGCATTAGTATTAATCAATTGCAATATAAAGCGTTATATGTTTCCTAACTGTGTTATTCTTCAGAACATATTAGTATATTTATTTTGTTTCAGAAGATGCCACTGAAATATTTCATGTTTAAATGCCCATTTCAATGTAATTTTGTAGGTGAAACGTGATTATATTTTATTTCTACGTAAATGTGAATTTATATGATTCAAACGAAGTCTCATCAAAATTTGGATTACTTAGATACTAGCTAACTGTATGGCATTTCTTTCCAAGGTTTGCATTTCATATCCATTCCCTAATTAGACCTAAACAGCCCCCAAAATTTCAAGGAAGAGAAAAGAAACAGAAATTTACCAAAAAGATATTTGTCTAAACTTCGATTGGGCATGTACTCGTATATCAGTATCTTTTCCTCCTCTTCAACACAATAACCCAAGAGCCTAACAAGGTATTTATGTTGGAGATTGGCAATAAGTTTCAACTCGTTCATGAATTCCTCATCTCCTTGTCCAGATTTTCTTGAAAGCCTTTTTATGGCTATATCTTGATCTCCACCCATATTTCCCTACAAAAGTATGACCAAATGCACAACTGAATCACTTGAATAAAAGCAGAACAAAATAACACAGAATATAATGGGTACCTTATAAACAGGACCAAATCCACCCTCTCCCAATTTATCTGCTTCAGAAAAGTTATTCGTTGGAGCTAATATACTTTTAAAGCTGAATAAAACCAGCTGTGAATTATTTTCTCCTTCTCCAGCTGCAATACTTTTGTTGATCTCAGGCTTAATTCTCGACACCTCATCTATGAAGAGTAACTATCAGATTAAACCCTGCTGGAAAAATAAAGTATTTTAGAAATGAACTGTGCTTGAGACAATACTTATTTTTCCCATCTTTGTCCTTCTCAAGATTACTGACAGAACCAGGCCAAGGAGAAATAATATAACTGCTGAACCCACCACCACCCCAATAATTATTCCTTTATTGTTTTTAGAACTTGAGAACTCGGAAGCTGCAAGCCTGACATAGAGAGTTTGTCCATAAGGGTCACTGTCTTCCAGTTGTTGTAGATTCAAGTGATCTCCAGACCAAATTGAACAGTCACCGTCATTATAAGCATAAGCAGTGCAAGAACAGTTATTCAAGCAAGTTGATTCGCATTCATGTCCATTCCCAACTGATACTTTCCATGGATTTATTGGCAATACCATGTTGTTACTTGCCAAAAACTTGTCAGTATTTTCTCCATCAACAGCACTAGAATTCCCACACTGCAAAGGGGTTTTCTTTGCACAACCATCAGAATAAGATTTTATGTTCCCCTCATCTACTGACTTTGGATGAAAACCTTTCAAACAGTTACAGACAGGGTCGGATTTCTCATTGCAGTTCCCAAATGTCCCACGGTAGCCATAAAATTCACATGGAAACCTTGGCTTAAACAAAAACAAATTCCATGTCCTGGAGGCCTTTAACCATGACAGCTGCTGAACCTGTCCTTCAACATCTATCAGGAATCGAGATATGATGGAACTGTTGTACAGAGTGTATGCAAAATAGCGCTGTCTTGTTTTCAGCATAACTATAATTATAGATATATTTCAACCTCATTTCAGGAACCAAATTAAAGTATTTTCCATTCTAAGTACCACTAGTCCATATAATTCTAGACCTATTCCACGTGATAAAGTATTGACTGGTTCCATTTGGATCCACCTCAAGAGAAAAGAGACCTTGTGCAGGATCTTCTCTTGTTTTCCATGAAGTAAGGCGTATATCTCTACCAGTGATTTTGTTTATTCCAAGTCTACAGCCTGGCAGAAATGTATCCATCGGACAATCGCAACTCTGCGATAGTGGCTCTGATGAACTAGACAAATCTCTCAGAACAAGATGTCTGCAGAACCTGAAGTTGTAGGGTCCAAATTTGTTGACCATATTACAACACCAGACTCATTTAAGAGAACTAAGTTACCATCTGATATCCTTAATTGTGAAGAGTACTTATCAGAAACTGGTTTCTCTCTATTTGCTACCCAAACTATGATCTGCTCAGACACTGAATTGAACCAAATGCCAATATAGTAATCAGAAGTGTTACCTGGCTTGAAGAAGCCTAGTACAAATGTCCCTCCATTAGAGGAAATTGTTTGGTCACCTGAAAGAGACTGATTAGTGGAGATTCTTCCAGCAGCAAGAAAGAACTGGGATTGGAAAGAGAAGCCTGCGTAGATAACATAAAGCATTAACCGTGGATTGATATTAATATCCATGGCCACAAAATAATTATGCAGGCAACACAGAATTAATATCAACAAAGATCCCACATATACTGCAGATTCAATGGCTGATTTAAACAAGGAAAAAATAAATAGAAAAAAAAATTTCAGCAGGTTCTCATCTATAATGCAGAGTCAATGTTTAAGTCGCCTTTTATGGATGGAAGAGAGATCCTTGTGGAAACTATATATTGACCATTACATTAAAGTAGTCGCAAACTTCCGGGTTCCGTGAATTATAATGTAAAATTTTTTTATAAAATAATTAAGAAAATTGTTATCTTATTTTTATTTTAAATATAAAATATCTAAATAAATAATTTTTAAATTAATGTTATTTAAATTATTTTATATTTTTATCATTTAATTTAGATAAATAATTAATTTTGTATTTCTCTTAAAATATTTTTCTTTCATTGTATATATTTTATTTCTTTTATATGTTTTCTTTTTAATTAGTTATTTTATAGGTTTTTAATTAATTAATATAATATAATAATAATAGTATAGAGTTGTTAGTCACTTATTTATTGATATTTATTTAACAAATAATAAACATCCATCATAAATAATTTTTATGATGAATTTAATAAATGATAAACACTCATCATATCAATCAATGAAAATATTTAATTCAATTGATACGTGTGTCCAACAAGTTGTCATTTCAAATATTACACTCGCACTAAATTCATACACAATTTATTTATAATTATAATTGCTAAAATTTAAATAAGTCATTTGTTTCCTATAAATTTAAAGAAAATAAATAAATCAATTAAACTATACTTTACTATTTAAAATAAAATAAAATAAAATAATTTTATTTTATTAAAAATTATTTCACAACTAATAAGTATCACATTAAAAGACAATTAATTTATATTTACCATGAAATCTAAATATCAATATACATACCAAATAGTAATATATTTTTAAGAATGCAGTTACATTTACAAGAATTAATGTACTAAAAAGTTATTCAAATAAAAAATATATGTTAATGAATCAATGAATGAATGAATCAAAGATTAATTAATAAAACATTATAAATCAATAAATGAACGGATTAATGAATAAAAGAATCAACTTTTTGCCTTGTGATTTACACAAAGTCCAAATTTTATCATGTCAATATATATATATATATATATATATTCTTAACTTTATATCATATAAACAGATATAATTTCTTAACTTTATTTATATTTTATTATTTAACAATCTCTAACTCATTCTATGTAATGAGAGTGAGTTCCTTTTAGGTGAAAGAATGAAATTTACTTGTGGCACTAAGCAAAAAATAACAATAATATATATATATATATATGAATCAGCTGCCACTTCAGAGAAACAAAAGGTGTTATGCCCATTGTATAAGTTAGGCCATCAAAATGGCACAAAAATATTTCCTAAATTATCTTTAAATTTATTTATTCAAATATATATATATATATATATATATATATATATATATATATTTTAGGATAATAGGATACATGTTAATAAATTGAAGTATAAAATTGTAATTTATATAATACTTAGAAATGCGTCTACAACCGAAATATGATACTAGAACAAAAAAAAAAAAAAAAAAAGAAAGATATGGAAGCCATAACTTGTTTGGAAATAATTTAATAAGGAACCTTTTGCGATACAATGCTTAAATTAGTGAATGGCTCGATTACAATGAGTGACATATTTATCATTATTGGCTGCATGATCTAAATTCTTGGAATTAGGAAGTCACCCAGCTGCTGCCTCCCCAACCATTTTTCCCAGAGAAAGCAAAAGGTTTAAACTTTCAACGGTTACAAAAGTCGTTAAAGAACTTCTTGCTTTGTTGCTACTTGAAAAAAAAAAAAAAAACAAGTCTTTTACGGCATTATGTGACTCTATGCTGTTCCTATATCAAAGTTCAGATTTGTCTCTCCTTTTTTTTTTTTTGTTGAAAAAAAGAAAAGCAAAAAGATTTCTGATACTAGGGTAGGGCTTTCATTAAATACCTGAAGGACACGGAAGATTGTATATGTTTCGTGTTCTTCCTGAGTACCAAATGGACCAAAAGCTGAATAACTGAGTTTGATGATAGATTGGTGTAGTTATGTTGTTGTCAATGTGTTTTGCTAAATGGGTCAAATTGATTCGGACCAAAAGGTGCTTTCTTCTGCTTCTTTTTTTTTTTTTTAATGTAAATTGACAAGAATAATCTTCTACCATTCGCCTGTGAAAATTATCTTTCTTCAATTAACAACATGCTTATTAATGTTGTTTATCTTATTTCTAGTTGCACTATAAATAAATAAAGATTAGAAATTAATGTTAAACAACTTTTTATCTACTCCATGTTAAGTAATCATAATGTTTTTTTGAGATCATAGCTTCATCTATCCTTTTGCTTTGGCTTTATCTTTCTTCATTTTAACTTTGTCTTTGTAGTGTACTGGATTCTACTCAAGTTGCATTAAGGCATCCTTTATAAGTGCTTTGTTGATGATCTATTTCTCTTCAATAGAGGGACTTAGATTCTATGATAATAATTTAGAAAGTTCTTGATCACTTTTACCAGGTGCCAAGTCTGAATTTGAATGCTCAAAAAAGCAAAGTGCTCTTTTTAGTGGGCTTTCTTAATAACTAAAAGATCAAACTTTCCAGTGCATTGAATTCCAAAGAGTCAATTGCTAGTTAGATATTTGGGGTTTCTATTGATATTAAGAAGATTGACAGTATCATTGCAAGAGTCTCATTGATAAGATGGTAGCTAGAATTCAATCTTGTTCAGTGAAATATCTGTCTTGCACTGGCAGACTGCAGTTGTTGATTTCTGTTCTTCTCAGCATGCAGCTCTTCTGGTGCTTAATTTTTTGTTATCAATTTTGAATAGGTTTCAGCGAATTTACAAGAATATCTTATGGACTGGGTAGAATGAGCAAAGCAAGAGTGATATACTTGAATGAAGAACACTTCGCCATCCTAAGAAAGAAAGAGGGATCAGAGTGCAGAATCTTACAATTTGGAATAAGGCAGATTTAATTCAACATGTTTAGGAGTTGATGCTTCTTAAATCATCCTTATCATCCAAATAGATACACTGGCATAGACTCAAGTTTTATTATTATTGGGGCATTACCAAACCTATTAATGCAAGCTAGAGTTCGAGGCATTTGTTGAAGCTGAGGAAAGATATTCAAGTAAGGTTTATGTATGAGCTTGGTAATGGAGAATCATTTTCTTTTTAGTTTGATCCATGGGAAAATGGAAACAGATTAATTGATTTATTTCTTAATCTGAGTATATAGGATGCTGATATTCTTATGAACTCTTTAGTTGCAAATTTACGAAGAAGGGGTAGATGGCATATCCCTAATGTTGTAGATGAAAATTCTTTATAAAAGCTCACTTTAAAGTGTAGGAAGATAAACAAGATTGCATTAAATGGAGTAGCAATATATATGTATTTCTCGTTGCTTATACTTGAAATATGCTGAGATATAAGGCTCTAATTGTGTCTTTGTACATGTTAATTGATTTATTTCTTAAGTTGCAAATTTATGAAGAAGGGGTAGATGGCAAATCCCTGTGAAAATTCTTTATAAGCATACCAGTCCTCTTTTTTTTAAAAAAAAAAAAAAAGAAAAAATTGAAAGGACTGGAATTTAAGGGTTAGAATAGCAATGGTCATTAGCCTGCAACAGGTCCTCAAATGCAGCAGTAATAAGCCAGCAATAGCAATTGATATCTCTGTATTGAAAAGGAAATAATCAAAAGTCTTCCATAATTTCTTAGTTGTCAAGCTAAATTAAG
>CATIWR010039540.1:0-14243 GCA_949677035.1 Omphalea diandra | reverse complement strand
AAGGTGATGAAGGAATGAAGAAAAGGGACTAAAAGCAAAACTGTTTAACTTTCAACCAATAGGAACAAGCCACCAATCTTTTGTCCTATTGGAGTAAGAATACAAATTATAATTATCTGCCATTATGGGCTGGTAAGAGAGGAGATAAGGTCGAAATACACCAGATGAAAGAGAGAGAGAGCTAAGGAAGAAAGAAAGAAAGGAAGAAAGGAAGACGAAAAAGAAGAAGGAGAGGAAGAAGTGTGGACTGCCTAAGGTTTTCCAATTCTGGGACAATAGGTAAGTAATTTATCTTCTTCTCAACTGAAATTAACCTCTCATGACATGTTAATCATGCATGGTTAGTGAGAAATATGGAGTAATTGAGGTAGAGCTCTTGGATGGAAGTTGTAATCCAATAGAACAAGAGTTGATTCTGTTGATTTTGCTGTTAGAGCAGAATTTTTCATCCATGATTTCATAACCCTAGAAGAAGAATTGGTGAAAGTGAAAAACATGAAAGTTGTAGTCTTATGTCTCATATAAGTTCATATGAAACAGTTTTACTTGATTCTGTGTCTGTGAAGAGATATGGCTCCTTCATCAGGACTGGTTTAAAAACGAACCGAGATGATCTAAGTCTTCTGTTTTGTTATATTTTTATGACTTTATATTCTGATTTTGACAGAGTGAAAAATATAAAACTTGTAGGGTTATATTCCCTCTAAATACCTGTAAATCAGTTTTGATTAATTTGCTGTGTGGCAAGAGATATGGCTCATTGATTGGGACTGACTCTGTACCTGGATGACACACCACATTTCTTTTAATTCGGTTTTCCATTAATTTGATGATCATAGACTCAGAATTTGATGATGGTCCAAACTTGAAAGTTGTATATTTATGTCTGATCTACATACCTATGAAATATTGTTTCCAAATCCAGCATGGTTCCTGAGATATTATTCCTTTATCATGACTGTTTGTCAACATGCTATGAACCTACTTGCCCTGAGATTGTTCCTTTGTTTTGGTGACCTTATAAACTGAACTGGGTAATGAGTAAAACATGAAAAATGTTTATCTATATGTTTTGTAACTGATGGTAGAATATTATTGCTATTGGACTGGTACAATTTGAGATATGTCCAGGAGAGTAAGACCTACTCAGACAGAGATGACATTGCAACATGGCAGAACTTAAAAATTTACCACATTTTATGTGTATATGATATTAGCCTGAAATTTGAATATGTTGTCCCATTATATGTCTAGTTTGTTTGAAAAAAAGAATCAAGCCATTTAGATAAGTATATCGGGAGTTATTGCTGTGACCGTGTAGCAAGCTTAGGCTGCCATATAAGGAAAATATGTATAAACACTAGGTACATTTCCATGAATCATGTCATAACTGCATACCAAGCATTCATAATCATTTTGATATACTTATAACCATGTATGTATCAAATGTTAGGATCTCAATACTTTGAAGAAGCCTTACCATAAAGGTTGGTCACATCAAAAGGTGAGTAAAAACCATAATTGGATTCAATGGGTGTATGTGATAATTGTATGATATGATTATGTTCTATTACATGTATATATGATTGAATTCTTCCATGTTACATGAAAATATAAGTCAAGTGAGAATGATTGAATTGTTACATGTTACATGAGAATAATATGATTATGTTATATTACTTGTATATATGATTGAATTGTTACATGTTACATGGGAATACAGGCCAAGTGAGAATCAAATGCTCTTAATGATTACTTGGCATATCATTTGTGAATAAGCACTTGCATATGGAACTAAAGGGGTGTTGTGACTGACTTGTCAAACACTTGCAAATTACAGGAAGATGGACCAATAGATCCTAAATCATATGTTACATGAATCACATGAATATCCCGGGAGCAATGTTTGCCTTACTCGGTCATGACAAAAACAAAGCTATTGCATTTGCCCTTGCATAGTCAATTGTTATACTTGCAATGTATCTTGATGATATTTGATTATAGATTATGCCATGAGAATTTGATTACTATTTTTATTCACTGCATCGGAAGTCACCAAATCGTAATTATTTTTCAGATACTGAAGCATAGATTTTGGACACTTTGGTACATAAAGTTTTGCATAGAGACACATGGAACACAAGTCATCGGCTGAATTCCAGCTCTCTCTCTCTCCTTGCATGATGTATATACATTTGATAGGAACTCGTCATGGTCACTAGTCTTGACATTAGTTAACACATATGTACATTAAATACATATGGGATTATATATTTATGATGAATAAACCTTAATGTGTATGCATTTTTTAATATGAAATGCCATGATTTGCAATTGAAGACGATTGTTACAGTTGGTGGTATCAAAGCATTCAAGCACACGCGGGGCAGACAGGTAAATCCCGGATGTTGAGTGCTCTGATAGGTACCAGCTACAGCCACGTTGTGCATTACAATTTGTGGTATCAAAGCTGATTTACAAATGAGAGGAATGGATGTCACAGTTATTAGTTTGACAAATGAATTTAGATGTTACAGTTTTGGTATCAGAGAGGGCTCAAGCATACGCAGGGCAGACGTGCAAATCCCGATGTGTATGACATCGCGAGGTCGACGGGCAAATCTCAGATGTTGAGTGTTATGATAGATACCAATTGTAGCATTACAGATTGTGGTAGAAAAAAATATTAGTATCAGAGCAACATGATTTGTAAACACAATTGGTCATTACATTTATTGGTATCAGAGCAAATATGAATACGGTCGTTACAACAAAATCATGGTGTTTCATTTCTATTAGTTAGAAGTTCACTTTTCCTCTTTTAGTCCTCTTCTTCACTCCTTAAGCACCTCCATCCATCTCCTAATCCCTATGTAACATCCCCATCCACATTCATTAGCATTATCACATTAACATATTCATTGCATAAATGATTTGAAATACCACAAGAACATATGTGTTGGATAAATGATCATTTAGGCACGTGAAGTGGATAAGCACGACAATGACACATGCAATATTGCATTTGGGACACTCGAACATATATTTAATGTTTGTATAGTTGTATGGGAAATTACCTTATGTTGTGTGCATGTTATAACATCATAAATAATAGTGTTATAAAGCTTATTTTAAAATATAAGGAGCATCTAGGAATTTGGAGATGGATGGAGGTGCTGAAGGAGTGAAGAAGAGGGACTAAAGGAGGAAAGTGAACTTCCAACCAATAGGAATGCAACACCATGATTTTGTCTTGTTACAATAGGTTTATAAGTGGAATTTTTTACCCTTTAGGATTAAAATATATAGCTTAGATGTGAGGTACAAAAAAATAAAGAGAGAGAGAGAGAATGAAGAAAGAAAGGAAAGAAGAAGAAGAAGAAGAAGAAGAAGAAGGAGAGGGAGAAAAGTGAGCTGCCTAAGAAGGAAGCCTAAGGTTTTCTAGTTATGGGAAAATAGGTAAGCTAATTTATCTTTTTCTCACATTAAATTAACCCCTCATGACATGTTAATCATGCATGGTTAGTGAGATTTATGGAGTATTTGAGGTAGACCTTTTGGATGGAAGTTTAAATTCAAGAGAACAAGAGTTGATTGTGTCAGTTTTGTTGTTAGAGCATAATTTTATACCCACTATTTTATAACCCTATAAGAGGAATTAGGGAAAGTACAAAATAAGAAAGTTGTATCATTTTGCTACTTATAAATGCATATGAAACAGTTTTACTTGATTTAGTGTATGTGAAGGGATATGGTTCCTTCATTAGGGTTGGTTCATAACCAACTGAAATCACCTCGGTCTTTCTATTTTCTTATATTTTAATGGGTTGATGTTATGAATTTGATAAAGTGCAAAACTTAAAATTTGTAGGTTTATATTCTTTATAAACACTTGTAAATCAGTTTGGATTGATTTGTTGTGTGGAAAGAGATATGACTCATTATTGTGACAGACCTTATACCTTGATGAAACCTCACCTGTCTTTTAATTCTATTTTCTAAGAGTTTGATAGCCATAGATTCAAAATTTGGTAATGTGTTAAACTCGAAAGTTTTATATTTATGTATGATCTACATAATTATAAAATATTGTTTCCAAATTTAGCATGGTTGTTGAGATATTTCCTCCTTCATCATGACTGATTGCCACCATATTGAAAGTCTGCTCACCTTAAGATTGGTCATTAGTTTTGGTGACTTTATAGACTGAATTAGACAATGAGTAAGGCATCAAAAATGTTCTTTTATGTGTTTTGTAACTTATGGAAGATCATTTTTGCAATTGGATTTGTTTAATTTTAGATATACACTAGAATGTAAGACCTACTCAGACTGAGATGACATTGAAAAGGGGAAAAATTAAAAAATTCACCACATTTTCTATATGTCTTATATTAATCTAAAATTTGAGAATATTGTATGATTATATGTCTAGTTTATTTGGAAATAAGAATGAAGTAATTTGGATAAGTATACCAAGAGTTATTGCTATGAGAGTTTTGAAAGCTCAGGCTGCCATATAAGGAAAATATGCATAAACACTATGTCCACTTGCATGGATCATGCCATAGTTACATAGCAAGCATTCATAATCATTTTGATGTACTTATAACCATGTATGTATCAAATGTTAGGATCTAAACACTTTGAAGAAGCCCTAGAGAAAACCAAACCTACCATAGAGGTTGGTCACATTAAATGGTGAGTAAAAACAGTAATTAGATTCTAATGTATATGTGTGATAATTTTATGGTATGATTATGTTCTATTACATGTATATGTGATTAAATTGTTAAATTTTATATGTGAATACAAGTCAAGTGAGAATTAAATGCTCTTAATGATTACTTGGTATACCATTGTTATGAACACTTATATATGGAACTAAAAGGACGTTGTGACTGGTTTGTCGAACACTTGCGAATCACGTAGCAGATGGACCAATATGTCTCGTTGGCACATGTTATTAATCAAATGATTCACTTGTTATATGTTGGCCAACAAAATCAAATGTCACTTGAATCACATGAATTCCTAGGAGCAGTGTTTACCTTGCAAGGTCACGACAAAAAATCAATTTGTTACACTTGCATTTGTATAGTCAATTGTTATACTTGTAATATATCCTGATGATATTTGATTGTTGGTTGTACTATAAGAATCTAATTATTGTTTTTATTCATTAAGCCGTGACTTACCAAATTGTAATTATGTTTTTTCAAATACTAAAGAATACAGTTTGGATACTTTGGTGCATAAAGTTTTGCTTATAGACTCCTGAACCACAGGTCGTCGATTGAATTCTAACTCTCCCTCTCCTTATGTCATGTATATACATTTAGATAGGAACCAGTTTATAGTCACTAGCCTTGAACATTAGTTAACATATAAGTACATTAAATACATGTTGGATTATGTATGTATGATGAACAACACCTTTATGCATATGTATTTTTGGACATGGATGCCATGATTTGTAAATAAACATGGTCGTTACAAATTTTTGCATCAGAGTAGGGATAGGTTCCATAGGGACATACATATGAACATGACATGACATTTTCACTATTATGCATTATCATATGACATAGTCTTGTATGTCTATAGGGCATTAGTTGCGAGTAATCATGGTAGTACCCATGGCTCACCAAGGAGAGAGGAGTTAGCCAATTTGCATTCCATATAAACGTAATGCCAACAATTGAGAGATCAACCTACTAATAGAGTTATATCTCCTACACATTCTTATGCATAACACATATCTCATGGTCAACCACAACATATAATTGGCAAACCAGTAGTGTAGGGCCCAAAAATTCAAAGAGAAATAAGGTACGACAAATTAAGAAAATAGGGTGCAATGGACTTCAGTGATACCATAGATCCATCAGTGGTAGAGACATGGCTAAAAATAACACATAGAATTTTGAATTTGATGAAATGCAAACCATAAAAAAAGTTTGAGTATATAGTGTCGCTATTACATAGGGATGCATATGATTGGTGGGAAACCATTCCAGGGAGTGATGTCTAGCCTCCAGTGCTTACATGGGATGATTTTCTTCATGAGTTCAATAACAATTATATGCCATAAGTATATAAAGATGATAAAAAAAGGGACTTTTTGAACTTAAAGCAATGGCAGATGACCATAATTGAGTATGAGTTAAAATTTTATCAATTATCTCATTATACATCCTTTATGGTGGCCACTGACAAAGACAAATGTCAAAAATTCAAAGAAGGAATGAGATATGAGATCAAAAGGAAGATCACAGCTGCAGATCTTGAAAGTTATACCAAGTTAAAAGCTGCTACAATCAAGGTGGAAAGATTAGAAAATGGAAGGATAGAGCAATGAGTTAAAAGAGGGCCTATTGAGTTTGTGGGTGATTTTAACAGAAAGAAATGAAAACATGGAGATTATATACCATCACAGTCCAGTGCTAAGGGTGGTTACTCTAACTATAGAGGTAGAGTATTAGGAGTTTCATCATATACAGGCAAAGGTCAAGGCCAAGTTATGCAACAATGACCCTTATGTGTACATTATGGCAAGTAACATATGGGTGAATGTAGAAAATCGACTGAGGGGTGCTACTTTTGTAGGTCTCTTGATCAGATGTTTATAGATTGTCCTAAAACATCTAGAATGTCAGAGGGAGGTAGAGGCAGAAGCAAAGCTACATCAGAGTCTACAGTTGAAGTT
Organism: Omphalea diandra; assembly: GCA_949677035.1. NCBI lineage: Eukaryota > Viridiplantae > Streptophyta > Magnoliopsida > Malpighiales > Euphorbiaceae > Omphalea > Omphalea diandra. Next base: position 7,534 of record CATIWR010039540.1, on the reverse strand, counting down.
TCAAAGGCAAGTGAAGTTGGAGTATCATTTGGCTGGGGCAGAGGTAGAGGTAGAACAACCATAATTGGTCAAGGTATGAGTAGATAAAAATGTTAGAGTTATAGACCCCCAACACATGCTAGAGTATTTACCATGATTAGGTAAGAAGCTATTGTTGCTCCATAAGTAATCACTAGTAAACTTTTTCTGCATGATTTTGAAGTCAATACATTAATTAATCTTGGCTCCACACATTCATTCAGTTCATTGAACATGGCATCACAATGGCATAGTAAGCATCAACCTTTAGGTTTTAATCTATAAGTTAGTACTCATTTGAGTGATGTCATGATTATGGATAAGGTATGTCATGATTGTGTAATTCACATTGATGACATTAAGTTGAATGCTGATCTAGTACTGTTGCCACTATGCGAATTTGATGTGACACTGGGTATGGACTGGTTGTCTAAATATCATGCAATAATGAACTATTTTACTAAGAAAGTTAGTTTGAAATCTCCAAATCATACAAGAGTTATGTTTCAAAGGGAAAGAGAAATTGTACCAGTGTGTCTAGTTTCTGCTATCAAGGCTTTTCACATTATTAAAAGTGGTTATGAGGCTTATTTGGCACATGTGGTAGGCACAAGGTTAACAAATGAATTACTTGAGAATATTTTCATGGTGAATGAGTTTCTAGATGTGTTCCCAACTGATGCCTAGTTTGCCACCTGATAGGGAAATAGAATTCACAATTGAGTTAGTTTCAGGAACTGCACTGATATCCATTCCACCTTATAGGATGGCTCCAATTGAGTTAAGAGAATTGAAGACCCAATTGTTGAAACTACTTCAAAAGGGATTCATCAGACCAAGTGTGTCACCTTGGGGTGCTCTAGTATTATTTGTTAAAAAGAAAGATGGGACAATGAGGCTATGTATTGATTATAAGCAGTTAAATTGGGTTACTATGAAGAACAAGTAACCTTTACCAAGAATAGATGATTTGTTTGCTCAATTACAAGAAGCACGAGTGTTTTCTATAATTGACTTAAAATCAAGATATTATCAACTCAAAGTTTCCAATCCATATGTACTGAAGATAGCTTTTCGAACCAAGTATGGGCATTATGAATTTTTAGTGATGCCATTTGGTTTGACTAATGCACCAGCTGCATTTACGGCTCTTATGAACAAAGTGTTCCAGCCTTACTTAGACAAATTTATAATTGTGTTCATTGATGACATACTAGTGTATTCGAGGAGCATGAACAATACTTAAGGATTATGTTACAAACTTTAAGAGAAAAATACTTATTTGCCAAATTAAGCAAGTGCGAGTTCTGGATTGACCATGTGGTATTTTTAGAACATATAGTTTCTGAAAATGGCATAGAGGTGGATCCAAAAAGAAGTAAAGCAATAGCAAAATGGAAACCCCTAAGAATGTTGCATAAGTCTGAAGTTTCTTAGGACTAGCTAGATATTATCATTAATTTGTAGAGTGGTTTTCACTGATAGTTGCTCCTTTGACTATGTTACTTCAGAAAAATGTACCATTTCAATATTCTAAAGCGTGCCATGAGAGTTTTGATGAATTAAAAGATAAATTGACATCAGCTCTAGCTTTAGCCATTCCTATTAGTAATGCAGGATTTGTAGTGCATAGTGATACCTCTCACCAAGTTTTGGATGTGTTTTAATACAACATGGTAAGGTAATTGCATATGTATCTAGACAACTGAAACCTTATGAATTATCTTACCCAGTACATGACCTAGAACTTGATGTTGTTGTGTTTACTTTCAAAATATGGAGACATTACTTGTATGAAGAAACTTTTCAGATATTTATAAATCACATGAGCTTGAAGTATTTGATGAGCCAAAAAGAATTAAACATGAGACAGAGGCGGTGGTTAGAACTACTAAAGGATTATGATTACACCATCAAGTATCACCCAGGGAAGGTGAATGTGGTTGTTAATGCTTTGAACATGAAATCAAGAAGCAATGTAGCTCATTTATAGGGATTTTTATTGTCTTATTTAGTTCAATTATGAGCTATTAATATGGAACTAAACATACAAAATAATGGGGTATTGATTGCTACTTTTCAAGTGAGACCAATGTTACATGATCGAATTAAAGAAGCACAAGGCAAGGATCCAAAGTTACATAAAATGATTAAAATGGTAAAACATGGGAGACATAGAGATTTCGATATTCGAAATGATGCCTTGATGTTGGGTTCTTATATTTGTGTTCCTAATGTTGATAACTTGCGAAGAGAAATCCTAGAAGAAGCACATAATGCTCAATATGCCATGCATCCAGGAATGATGAAGATGTATAGTACCTTACAGTCTCATTTTTAGTGGCTTAAGATGAAGAAAGATATAGCAACCTATGTTTCAATATGTTTGACTTGTCAGCAGATCAAAACAGAACATCAAGCACTGACTGGAAAATTGAAACCATTAGCAATTCCAGTATGGAAATGGGAAAGAATAACCATGGACTTTGCATATGGATTACAAAGGACATTGAAGAAGAATGATTCTATATGGGTGATCATTGATAGACTGACTAAGTCAGCACACTTTTTGCCTATTATATGGGGCAGTTCACTTAAGCACTTAGTCAAGAAATATGTGGATGAAATTATTAGAATACATGGTGTTTTGGTGTCCATTGTATTAAATAGAGATCCAAAATTTACGTCTTAATTTTTTGTCAGTTTGTAACATGCTTTGGGTTTCATCCTCAGATAGATGAACAATCAGAAAGGACAATTCAGACACTTGAAGACATGCTTCGAGCTTGTGTGATAGAATTCAAAGGTGCATGGGATGAATTTATTGCCTTGGTTGGATTTGCTTATAATAATCATTGTCACAGGAGTATAAGGATGGCACCATATGAAGCACTATATGGAAGAAAATGTCAAAGTCCTATCTATTGGGATGAAGAAAGGATGTGTGTTTTAGAAGGGCCAAAACTAGTGCAAGACACAATGGACGAGGTAAAGATAATTAAGAGCAAACTTAAGGTAACACAAGATAGGCAAAAGAGCTATGTAGATCAACGTAGAATAGAAATGGAATATGAGGTAGGGGACAAAGTGTTCCCTCGAGTTTCACATTGGAAAGGAATAATTTGATTTGGCAAGAAGGGAAACTGAGTCTTTAATACATATAACCCTATGAAATCTTAGAAAGAATAGGTCCATTACCTTACAGGCTAGCACTGCCACTTGAGATGTTTCAGATTCATAAAGTATTCCATATTAGTATGCTAGGTAAGTATCAGTCTGATCCTACCCATATACTTAGGGATCTAGCAATAACAATTGCAGATGATGCAAATTACATTGAAGAACTAGTGGAAATCATTGGTTAAAAGAAAAACCAGTTACGAAATTAAGAAATCCCTTTAGTTAAGGTGTTATGGAGAAACTACTCATAAGAAGAGACTACATGGGAGACCGAAGAGAACATGAAATGATAATATCCACATTTGTTTACAAGTATTGAGTTTCGAGGATGAAATTCTTTACAAGAGGGGAAGAAATGTAACATCCGCATCCACATTCATTGGCATTATCACATGAACATATTCATTGCATAAATGATTTGAAATCCCATATGAACATATGCATTAGATAAATGATCATTTAGACACGTGAATTGGATAAGCACGATGATGACACATGCACTATTGCATTTGGGACACTTTAACATATATGTAATGTTTGTATAATTGCATGGTAAATTGTCTTATATTGTATGCATGTTATAACATTATAAATAAGGGTGTTATATAGCTTATTTTAAAGTATAAGGAGCATCTACAAATTAGGAGATGGATGGAGGTGCTTAAGGAGTGGAGAAGAGGGACTAAAAGAGGAAAGCGGACTTCCAACCAATAGGAATGCAATATGATTTTATCTTGTTACAATAATTTTTCAAGTGAAATTTTTGACCCTTTAGGATTAGAATAAAAAGATTAGATGTGAGGTACAACATAAGAAAGAGAGAGATAAGGAAGAAACAAAGGAAAGAAGAAGAAGAATAAGAAGAATAAGAGGGAGAAGAGTGAGCTGCCTAAGTTGTATAGTTTTAGGAAAATAGGTAAGCTAATTTATCTTCTTCTCACATTAAATTAACCCCTCATGACATGTTAATCTTGCATGTTTAGTGAGAATTATGAAGTATTTGAGGTAGAACTCTTGGATGGAAGTTGAAATTCAAGAGAACAAGAGCTAATTCTGTCAGTTTTATTGTTAGAAAATAATTTTGTACCCACTATTTTATACCCCTAAAAGAGTAATTAGGGAAAATGAAAAATAAGAAAGTTATAGCCTTATGCCCCACATAAATGCATATGAAACGTTTTTCTTGATTTGGTGTATGTGAGGAAATATGGTTCCTTCGTCTAGACTGGTTCACAACCAACCGAAATCACCTTAATCTTTTTGTTTTCTTATATTTTGATGGCCTCATGTTTTGATTTTGACAAAGTGTAAAATATAAAATTTATAGGTTTATATCCCTTATAAACATCTATGAATCAATTTGGATTGATTTGTTTTATGGAAAGAGATATGGCTAATTGATTGTGACTGACCTTGTATCCAAATGAAAGCTCACCTGTCTTTTAATTATGTTTTCCAATAATTTGATAGCCATAGATTAAAAATTTGGTGATGTGTTAAACTTGAAAGTCTTATATTTATGTATGATCTACATAACTATAAAATGTTGTTTCCAAATCTAGCATGGTTGTTGAGATATTTCCCCCTTCATCATGACTGATTGCCACCTTGTTGAAAGTCTGCTCACCTTGTGATTGGTCATTGGTTTTGGTGACTATATAGACTGAATTAGATAATGAGTAAAGGAAAATTTTATTTTATGTGTTTTGTAACTTCTGGTAGATCATTTTTGCAATTGGATTTGTGCAGTTTAAGATATATCCAATAATGTAAGACCTACTCAGATTGAGATGACATTGAAACAGGGAAAAATTAATAAATTCACCAGATTCCCTATATGTTTTATATTAATATGAAATTTGAGTATATTGTGTAATTATGTGTCTAGTTTATTTGGAAAAAATATTGAAGTGATTTGGATAAGTATACCTAGAGCATTTGCTATGAAAGTGTGACAAGCTCTAACTACCATATAAGGAAAATATGCATAAACACTAGGTCCACTTGCATGGATCATGCTAAGTTGCATACTAAACATTCATAATCATTTTGGCATACTTATAATGTTGTATGTATCAAATGTTAGGGTATAAACACTTTGAAGAAACCCTTGAGAGATTACTTGGTATACCATTGTTATGAACACTTGCATATGGAACTAAAAAGTCGTTGTGACTGGCTTGTCAAACACTTGTAAATCATATGGAAGATGGACCAATATGTCCTGTTAGTCACATGTTATTGATCAAATGATTTGCTTGTTATATGTTGGCCAACAAAGTGAAATCTCACTTGAATCACATGAATTCCCAGGAATGGTGTTTGCCTTGCAAGGTCACGATAAAAAAATCAATTTGCTACGCTTGCACTTGCATATCCAATTGTTATATGTATCTTGATGATATTTGATTGTTAGTTGTGCCTTAAGAGTTTGATTATTATTTTTATTCATTGAGTCACCTTGATCTGGACACCTTGGTGCATAAAGTTTTGCTTAGAGACTCATATACTACAGGTCGTCGGCTGAATTCCAACTCTCTCTCTCTTTATGTCATGTACATACATCTAAATAGGAACCAGTTTATAGCCACTAGCCTTGAACATTAGTTAACATATATGTACATTAAATACATGTTTGATTGTGTATGTATGATGAATAACACCATTATGCATATCTATTTTCATACATAAATTCCATGATTTGTAAATGAACATGGTAGTTACACCCTAGATGCTCCTTATACTTTTAAATAAGCTCTATAACACCATTATTTATGATACTATAGCATGCACACAACATAAGAAAATTTTGTGTGCAACTATACAAACATTACATATACATTCAAGCGTCCCAAATGCAATGGTGCAAATGTCATTTCGTGTTTATCCAATTCACATGTCTAAACAATCATTTATCCAATGCATATATTCAAATATAATGTAATTAAAATGCATATAATTTAGGTTGAGGATGTTAGAAATTGACAGTCAAATCAAACAATGCCTGATAGTTACCAAAATTTGTGATCGCTATTAGTTGGTTGCGATCGCTAGTTACGAATTCTATGAGTAACGAATAAGATTTCCTCAAAACATAAAGGATTCAACAGTTAAAGAATTTGAATTAAAAAAAAAATCACAGTGGCAATCTAAAGTCGTGACAATGAATTAAGAGTTTGACAAAAAAATTGATAAATGCCAGTAAGAAGCCACCGTGAATGGATAATAGCGACTGCAAATTATGAAGCAAAAATAAAAACAAAGAAAGAATAAGAATTTGCCTTTATAAATGTGATCAACTTAATGTAATGATGATCAATTCAAAGAAATTGGCATAAAAAAACACAATTACATAAATAATTAACGCATATAAAGTAATGAACATACATAATTATCAAACATATCATTCAATCAAATAAATTGACAAACACCATGAAGAAAATGAGGTGAGATCTATTTCACTCCAAAGAGCTTCCATCTGGCATCCTTAGCTCCCTCCTAATAAAGTTCATCCTCTATTCAATAGAAGGTTTAGTGAAAATTTCTAGAAGTTGATGATTGGTGTTAATAAACTCTAACACCACATTACCTTTTTGGATATGATCTCTAAGAAAATGATGCATAATGTCAATGTGCTTGCTTCTTAAATGTTTATTGGGATTTTTCAAGAGATTTATTGCATTTCTGTTATCACTTTTGATGGGAATGTGATTAATATCTTTGCCACAATCCTTGAGTTGCTACTTCATCTAAAGAACTTGGGTGCAACAACAATCCACCGCCACATATTTCGCTTTGGCGGTGGATAAGGCAATTGAAACTTGTTTTTTACTAAACCAAGAATCTAAGCATTCACCTATAAATTGGCAAGTTCCAGAAGTGCTTTTTATATCTAATAAACTGCCTACATAATCTACATCTTAATACCCGATAAGACTAAATGTAATGACCGTATTCATATTTGCTCTGATACCAATAAATGTAACGACCATATTCATATGACAAAACTCATTTTGCTCTGATACCAATAAATGTAACGGCCATTGATACCACTGAATGTTAGCATTTTTTTTACCATAATCTGTAATGCTATAATCGGTACCTATCAGAGCACTTAACATCCAGAATTTGCCCGTCGGCCCCGCGATGTCAAACACACAGGGATTTACACATCTGCCCCGCATATACTTGAATCCTCTGATACCACCAACTGTAACTATCGTCTTCAGTTGCAAATCATGGCATTTCATGTTCATAAATGCATACACATTAAGGTTTATTCATCATACATATATAATCCCATATGTATTTAATGTACACATGTGTTAACTAATGT
>CATIWR010039530.1:0-20593 GCA_949677035.1 Omphalea diandra | reverse complement strand
GAAGATCTAGATATTTGTGTGGATTGTATAAGGGGTAAATTGACTAAAAATAAAAGGAAAAGTGCTAATAGAAATTCAGATCTTCTGGAGATTATCCATACTGATATTAGTAAACTTTATTCATCTACTATTTGTGGCAATAGGTATTTTATTATTTTCATTGATGATTTTTCTCGTTATGGATATTTGTAGTTGATAAAGGAGAAATCTGATGCCATTGAGATGTTCAAAATTTTCAAAACTGAGGTTGAGAAACAATTGGGAAAAGACATTAAAATTGTGAGTTCTGACCGTGGGGTGAATATTATGGCAAATATAATGAGACTTTTTTCATGTTTCCTCTAAAGATTCATTTAGGATAATTATGGCTTTGGTTGCTCATTTTGATTTATAATTGCATCAAATGGATGTCAAGACGATATTCTTAAATGGTGATTTGGGTGAGAAAGTTTATATGGTACAACCAGAGGGTTTTAAAGGAAGTGGTAAAGAACGCTTAGTTTGTAAGCTAAAGAAATCTATTTATGGTCTCAAACAAGCATCACGTCAATGGTATCTCAAATTTGATGAGATAATTACTTTATTTAGTTTCATGGAGAACAAGATAGATCAATGCATTTACCATAAGATCAGTGGGAGTAAATTTATATTTCTTATTCTTTATGTTGATGATATTTTATTGGCCAGTAATGACATGAGAATGATTTGTGAAACTAAACAGTTACTCTCTAGGACTTTTGATATGAAAGATCTTGGAGAGACAACTTTTGTCTTGGATATTGAGATTTTTCGTGATCGATCCCGTCATTTATTAGGTCTTTCTTAAAGGGTATATATTGATCGTGTGCTCAATAGATTCAATATGCAATCTTGCAAAGATGGGGATACTCCTGTGGTGAAAGGAGATAAATTCAATAAGGAGCAGTGCCCTAAAACTGATATAGAAAGGCAAACCATGATTAATATTCCTTATGCAAGTGCAGTTGGTAGCTTGATGTACGCCCAGGTGTGTACAAGACCAGATATTGTATATGTTGTTGGTGTTCTTGGTCAATATCTTTCTAATCCTATGTGAGATCATTGAGTAGCTGCTAAGAAAGTGATAAGATACTTGCAAAGGACAAAGGATTATATGTTGGTTTATAGGCGTGTGGATGATCTTGAAGTGGTGGGGTATTTAGACTTTGATTTTACAGGCTGTCAAGATGATATAAAATCCACTTCTGGTTATATTTTTATATTTGTCGGTGGTGTTGTTTTGTGAAAAAGTGTTAAACAAACACTTACAACATGTTCTACTATGCAAGCTGAGTTTGTTGTTTGTTATGGTGCTAATACACAAGCTATACGGTTGAAGAATTTTATTTTTGGTTTGTTTGTGGTTAATTCTATTGCTAGGCCACTTCGAATCTATTGTGATAATAACATTGTTGTGTTCTTCTCTAAGAACAATAAAAGTTCAAGTGGTTCTAAGCATATGTAAATTAAATATCTTACAGTAAGAGACTTAGTAAAGAAAGGAGACATTGAGATTCAGTACGTTAGTACTGATTTGATGTTAGCTGATCCTCTAACCAAAGGACTTAGACCCATAGTTTTTAAGAAACATGTTTGTAATATGAGTGTTGTGGAGTCTTTTGATGTGTTTGGTTAGTGAGAGCTTTGTGCTTGTAATTGAACATCGAAGTTAAATGATTTTGCTACATTGCTTATTCATATTTATTTATATGAGTTAAGTATTTTGTGGTTATTTGTTATATGTATGTGCACATACTATATAACATGCTATAAGTTGTGCGTGGTGTGCGTAAGATTGGTGTGATTATCTTAAGCTATATTGATTTCCAATTGTATTTTCTGGAAACAAAGGCTAAAACATTGTGTGTATTTTCAACTGAAAATAAAAGTTTTATTGTGAAATCTTGTGAATTTCTCTTGCTCGTTTGAACATGTGTGAAAAAAAAATTTGGAGGACTGACAAGAAAATAGTGTATTAATCACATGTGGCGCTATTTTCTTGCTACACTGCCATATCGAAATCCAGGTTGGTTAAGTTGTCAATATTTGTGACTATTGATTGGTACTATGTCAATAAGGGTATAACTACTGTCATGATCCGATATTGATAATTTAATGTGGACAAGATTATGTTTAAAGTGTCACTTTATCAATAAACTATATGTTTTCTAAAATTGTGTGGTCACACTTGAGTTTAAAGTATTCAGTCCGAGAGTCGTTTTTTTCCAAAAATGTTTTCTTTTATAAAACATGAAAACGTCATAATTAATATTGCTCCAGTGAGAGAATGTTGAAATTTTTTTTATGTGGGCTAATATTAATTATGGGTTGGTTTTAATTATTTATAAAACGGACTGAATAATATAGTTTATTAATTAGTGGTTAATCCCAATTAAAATGTGATTGTGACACCTTTGTGAGCCGATATGGAAGACAGTCAGTGTAGGCCTATTTTAACAAGAACCTGTGATGGGTGAACCTATTAAAATTTATTATAAATAGGCTACGTCCCCTCTCCTGTCTTCATGATGGTTTAAAAAAAAACCCTAGTTGCTACACCTATCGTAGCCGTCTTGTGCAAAGGTCAAAGAGATGAAGACTTATCTATTTTTTTCAACTCTTCTGACCTATTATTCAAGTGTTCAATTTTCAGTGATCGGAATAATGATGCAGAATAATTTGGAATCCAATGCGTAAAGAGATATACAATTTGTTTCTGCTTTTGGATCTACTGCACAAACAGATACGCAATTTTGCTTCCGCTTAACTGTGAATAGTGTTCTAAATTGATGTATTAGATCCTGAAAAATTCTTACAAAACCATCCGTCATTTGGCATGACTGCCAAGGGCTCTGCCCTTGTCGCTTCCCAAGCATTATGGTGTAATTTATTTTTTTTTTTCAAAAAAAAAAAACTTTATGCATTGTATAATGCCTTAGATGTTATCTCTAGTTATAGCTTTACAATTTTTTTTTTTTTTTAAATAAATCTCTCGTCTAACACCAATCTACTAACAACTGATGTATTCACTTATACAGGAAAGAAAAGTTTTTGGCTAGTAAATTTATAAGAATTTAATTATTAAATAACTCTAAACTACTAATGGTCTTTATTCTAGGTTGAAGATTTATTATTATTTTTTTTAAAAAAAAAGCTTTGGCTAGGAAATTCTATAATAGTTTAATCACTTTCAACCCTATGCTTTTACTAATCTTAGTTCTGAGTTTGAGAAAATCTAAAATATCCATTAGTTGTTATTTTCAAAATAAAGTGATCAAGTAAGAGTCTGCTGATTATCAATAAAAGTTGCTTGTTTCTTATAACACGGAAATTAATCTAGAACAAACTTATGTCACTAGTCATAGAGTCAAATAATGAATGAAAATCATCCTTTATCACAATTTAAATTTCACAAATTACAGAGAAAAAAATATGTTGGGAGCGTATATGCACTCTACTGCACAAAAAACTTCTGTTCTTGTTTTTCACGTTTTTTTGGAATAAGTCCCATGTATAGGAGTTATTTTCTTTTAATTCACTGTCCTTGAGCAATTTTATTTTGGATATAATGAGCTGGGTTTCTTCTTATGGGCGACAATTACAGTTATTTGATTTACCATCTAAACTTATAAGATAGTTCTTAACAATATCGAATATTATAGCACTGAGGTATCAAGCTTCTATATATATTTTTTTTCTTTTTTTTTTTTTGTCATTTAACATTTTTAAGCCAAGCTTTTAAGTTTTCATATTATTTCTAGAAATTAAATTTAAATCGTTAAAATATTTGAATTATAATAGAAATTAAATTTCAATTACTTTTATATCGTAATTATAAACAAATAAAACACATTATGACTTTTAAGAATTATACTTAATCATTATTGTTTTAAATATTTTTAATTATCAAATGATAAATTGATAATTTTTTAAAAATATTTTACATATAATAATTGATCTCAAATACTTTTACAATATCATCAAAAAATTTTTAAATAGAAAAATATATCAAATCTACAACAACTAATGAGTTCGATTATTTGTATGTCCTAAGTCTTACTAATGACATGGTATTAGAAGTGATAATTTTTTTACTTGAACTGGAAACTTATTAAAAAATAGTTTATTCATAATTAATGTATGAGAAATTTAAAATAATTCAAAAAATTTTTAATTAAATTTTAATTAAATCTGAATTGACTTGAATTTAAACTAATGTAAATTATTAAATATTTAAAATTTATTTAAAAATTAAAATAATATTTCTTATTTAAAAAATTAAAATTATGAGAGATTTGACTTAATTTGAAACTCAAAAAATAACTTAACTTGATGACTTGACCTAACTCATCTTCATTCGAAAGTGACCAATTTAAACCCATAAAAAAAAATTATAACTTGAAATTAATTCAATTTAAAAATTATCTAATTCAAAATTTATCAAATTGAATTCTATCCAACCCAACTAGTTTGATATAAATATGAGCTTAGTTGCAGCCTATGATTATATAATAAGATAAACATATAAAAAATAAATTTCACTCATGCCATATGAACTTTATACTAACTAATAGTAAAATATATAACTTTCATTTTTAATTATAAAATTATACATATTAAACTATTTTTCATAAAAACACTCACTATCTGTTTCAGGGATGAAGCTCGTGTATGGCATCTGATATGGTGAAAAAGAATTTGAAAAAAGATATTACTAACACATTAGACAAAAATCTTCCTTCTTCATTCACTTTCTTTCTCCTCTAATTGTCTCTTTCTCTTTCCACTTATTTTTTCTTCCTCTCTCCTTCTCGCCCTCTCTCTTTTATCTCTTCTTTTTTCTCTTAACTCAACTTCACTTTGAATCTAAAATCTAAATCCCAATATCTCATCCTATCTAAAATTTTTGTAGTGTAATTCATGAAAAAGTTAGTGCCAAGTTTGTCTATTTTTACTTAAGGAGCTTTTTGGAGAAAAAAAATTTGTGTTTACCTTTTAGGAACAATAAATTTTGAAGCTTCAGACCACATATATAAGAATGTCATCCAACTGCCGTGGTATGTTTGCTACTGCATGTTTTTTTTCCCCCTCATGTACATATTGCTTTATCATTTGTTAAAGTGAGATTTTGCACAATTTTAGGTATTTAAAATGGTATTGAGTTTGAGAGTTGAAAATTTATAATGTAATTGATTTCTGAATTAGATTATTTTCACATTTGTATGTGGTATATAGTTTTCAATTTCTTTATTAGGGGATTTATTGTTTGTTTAATGATAATGGTTTTTTAAATTAGTTTATATTTAGAGTTTAATGTATTTGATAGAATTTAATTTCTTTTAAATGATTTGAGTTTTTTTTAATGCAATGGCTTTTGGGGATTAATATTGTATATTGCCACTTGTATGAATGAATATATGTATATGTATATATATAAAATTATTTATTTATTTTAAATTCGTTTGCGGTGGTGGTTGATGATGATGATTTCGATATAACAGTGCATTATGAGGGACAATGGGGCTAATTTGATGAAGAAATAGGCATAATTACATTGTTGTAAAGTTTTTTTTTTCTTAAGAGGGTTGAGAGGCCAAATAACATTATATGTTACATAATAAGATGCATTTTAACTATCATACTATACTTACACGTGCTACATTATTTTATAGTTGATAAATTATCATTTAACTTTATAGATAAAGCTTTGCAATATAAAGAGCTTTATGGAGTCGTGTTATTAATGCAAGATGCCTGGATTGGATTACAAAAAGGGTTTGAGACTGATAGGATACAACTTTATATCGTGTTGATGTTGGTGCCATAGACCTATATGTAGAACACATTACTATGAAATTCTATAGAAAATGGTACGAGAAATACAAGAAATGACACAAATAGAAAGTTTACCACCAGGTTCATCTGTTGTGATTGAGAAGATTAAAGATAAGGTTGAAGATGTAGATGCAACTGGTGAGAATGCACTTGAGGTAGTGAATGTACATGAAGGAGAGGATGAAAATATGATTAAGAATGAGAATATAGGTGTTGGCAATATAGTTAAGGGGGGATAATCTATTAATAATGTTGTTGAGAGAGAATATTCATGACAATTATCTTGAGAATTATGTTGACAATGCAGTTGAATGGGAGATTATTGTCGAAAATGCTAGTGATAGAGAGAATGCAAGAGTTGAAGAAGATGATTCAAATGTGGTACAAATGAGGAAGTAGTTGACAATATTATTAAAAATACTCTAAAGAGAATACAGGTGTTGAGAATGCTACTGTGGGAGATAATGCAAATGAAGATGAAAATATAGATCTCTATGACATTGAAGGGGTGTTTTGGTAGGGGTTAGTGAAGGAGATTAACTGTTAACTTTTTGTACACCTCGTTTGCTGCAAATTTTATTCAAGAGATTAACTTTTTAACTATTAACTCTCCTTTTAGTACATATTTGTTTACCTTATTCCCTCAAGGTTAGAGAGGGTGAAAGGAAGATTAAAAAAAAAAAAAAAAATCTATTTCTTGTATTGTAGTAACATTAATATAAATAAGATAAAAGTTAAACATCATAAGAAATAAATAAATAAATATTATTAATATAATAATTCTTAATAACATAAATTAATTTAAATATTATTAAAATAGTAATATTAATATTATAAAAATTTATTAATTATTACTAATATATCCAAATTATTAATGTAATAATATGAATACTAAAAAAGTGATATTAATATACTAATATAGTAATTACGTATACTATATAAATATTATTATAATATATTATAATGGTATTGTTGGTCCTAGTGCACCAATAATGGGAGGTTGAATTTGTGGCAAATTTGAACTTTAGAGTAAGTACACACAATTAAAAGAATAGAGAAAGGTGTAGAAGAAAAATGAAATCAAGAGTTTTATAGTGGTTCCGGTATTAATCAACCTGCATTCACTCCCCAATATACCAATTAGCTATTTCACTAAATCACTAGTGTTTTACAATCTCACACTCAATTTAGTGTTTAGACTCACACCAAATCTTACAACTTGTGTTTCATGGCTCACACACAACCTCACAAATGTTTTCCCAAAAGCTCACACTTAATCTATACAAAAGTTTTACAACTAGACTAACTCTCAAACCTAAACAATAGTTTTTCTATACAAGGGCTCACTCTCAAATCCAAACCCAAGATATTTAAAACTCACACCAAACTATGTACACAAAAATAAAAAGTTAAAGTTGAGAATTAAATTTGCAAGAGTTTTGACACAATCAATGGTTATCTTTTTGCATTCAAGTCCATTTGGTGGTGTATTTATAGACAATAATCACCAAAGAGACGTCACAGAGAAATTATGTCTAAATCTCCAAGTTGTGCTAGGTATATTTTGCATTAAATGCTTACCAGACGAAATTCGCGGTCGCATAACGGTTTGTTCACGTGACATAAAACCATTGGTTTTTATCAAAAAACTAGTCATTGGATCTTTCTAATGAATTTCAAAATTTGAGGTCGCTACTCAAATTTGTGATCGCTATTTTTGTTTTTTTGGACGTGATGGTCACCGTGAAATCGTCTGTCTA
Organism: Omphalea diandra; assembly: GCA_949677035.1. Classification (NCBI taxonomy): domain Eukaryota; kingdom Viridiplantae; phylum Streptophyta; class Magnoliopsida; order Malpighiales; family Euphorbiaceae; genus Omphalea; species Omphalea diandra. The sequence continues at coordinate 12,980 of CATIWR010039530.1, read as the reverse complement.
ATATAATGATGTTGTTTTACCAATTCGTGGTCGCTACCGAAGTTTGTGGTTATGACTTTTGAATATTAATAACACTTTTTAAAATTCGTTGTCGCTACTGAAATTCACGGTCTTTACTTTTGAATCTCAACAACACTTTTCAAAATTCGCGGTCGCTATGAAATTTGCAGGCCGGAACTTTTGAATCTCAACAACACTTTTCAAATTTTACGACCGCTAATTTCAAAGACAAATTTTTATATGTTGAGTTTTTTTTTACTTCTAATCACTTCTATTTAACTTCCGAGATTTTATCTTAATATCTATAAGAACAACACTTAAAATAGACATTAGAACCTTTCAATCTATATTGTTAAGATCAATAGAGAGTTTAGACTTACATTTGAATAACCTAGTTTAACAGGTATCAAAATATTATTATGAAAATAATTATAATTATCATATCATTATTAATATAGATATAATTATAGTATTAATATTATATTTTTAATAGTACTAAATATAGTTAATAGAATTAAACACAATTCACTGTTAGTATAGTAATTTTTTATTTTTCTTCTTTATCCCTTAATTGTTACACCTTTATTGTTAATTGTGTATAGGAAAAGGGCTACGAGGATATCATAAATGATGCAAATGAGGTTAAGCAAAGCACAACTAGTGGTGCAGTGCCTAATGTTTAGAGTATTTGAAAAATATTAATTTTAATCTAGTATAACAGTACTTAGACTATAAAATTTTATAGACTATAAATATAAATAATTATAGTATTAATATCATATTTTTAATAGTATCAAACACAAACACAAATAATAATATCAAATTCAAATAATTGTTATTCTTATAACATTTTATTTCCCTTTTCAACCCCCTTAATTGTTATATTTTTATTATAACTCTTGTAAATCATTCTTTTAACCTCCTACTAAATGTAGCCTAAATCTGAAAGGAAGGATGCGGATGTCATAAATGATGTGGATGAGGCTAAGCAAAGCACTGGCAGAGGTGCAGCCCCTAATGTTTAGAGTATTTGAAAAATATTAATTTTAATCTATAAAAGTATTTAGACTATAACATTTTATATACTTACTTATTATTACTGCATATAAGAAAAAACATATAAAAACAATAAATTTTTATAGTTACCATCAACTACTAACGAGATGTGGCAATTGCCTGTGACTATAGTGACCAACCTGATTTAATAATGACTAATAGTTTTATATATGTTTATATATTTTTTTATAAATTATTTAATAATTTTATTAAAGGTTAAAAAATAATTTTCTCTCTTAAAATATGATGTAATTTTTCACAAAAAATAGCATTTGTACAAAAAAATAATTTTTTTATTTGCTAATTTTTTAAAATACTAAATACCAGAAAATATCTTACTTATTTTGAGTGAAAAAACCAAAATCTAAGAACCTCTAGGCTACATTTAGATATAGAATTTTTAAATTCACAAATTTTACTAAAATTTATTAATTTAAAACTATAGATTCTGTAAAATTTAAAATGTATGAAGTAATAAAATCTTACATATTTAGTATATACAAAAAATATATGGATTTAAAAGATCTTCTTGAAATAAAAAAAAATTAGTAGTGAAATCTATTATTAATTAAAATGATGGATTTCATAAGAAATTTAAAATATTGTACTTTAAAAAATTTTAGTGAATGATAGATTTTAAATAATCTACAAATTTTGATTTCTTTTCTTTAGTCAAATAATGGAATTGAATAAATCCATGTATTCTTCAAAATCCTTACTCAAATCCTCCAACTAAAACTTCGCTAGAATTGGGCTTAGTGTACTGCCCATCGTAATTGAAGGAGAAGAACTAACACACTAAACCCAACCCAAACTAAATTGGTAGATCCAACCCAATACATGATATCAACCCAAAACCAATCTGGGTAAACCCAACCCACATAAGATGCAAACTAACATCTTATTTAAATTAAGGTTTTTGGAAGGTTGATAGAATTTTTAAAGTTAAAAAACTCTAACACCTTGTTTTGGAAACTAATTCTTATAATAGGGTAAAGTTTTTTAAAGTTTAAAAACTTTTAAAATCACCAGTTACTCAACTCGCCAATTTAATGGGGTGACGAGGTAAGATTTTTTTACTTTATTTAATTTTATTTATTTTGACTTTTTGGTCCTCATTTTATTTTTTATAATTCCTATCTAATCAATTATATATATATATTCATATATATTTGGAGAATATTTTAATAATTTTAACAGTGAAACTTCATTAAATTTTACATTTTAATCAAACAAAATACAATATATCTTACGTCTTCTTAAATAATCAAATGAGATAAAATTTGCCCAAAGAGTAAAATAAGTCCATGAACTAGTAATAGAGTGACAAATAAAGACAAAATAAACATTTTTCATCAAAATTACTTCAAAATTTATATTTTTTCGTTATAAAAATCCATAACATTGAATGAAATGAACTTTTTCGTCAAAATTACTCTGATCTTGTATTATTTTATTATAAAATTCTAAAATACTAGTTGAGGAGAACACGTGTTATAAATGCAATTTAATGATTATAAAATTTATTTTTTAAGGAAATAAAAAAATTTTAAAAATATATAACGGTTAGGAAAACACTTTTAAAAAAATCAAACTCATATGTACTTTGACAAAAAAAAAATAATTTCTTACAAATCTCTAAATCCTTAAATCCTCAAATTTCAAAAACACAATTTCACTTTAACAATAAAAATTTATTAATTGAAGAATGAAGAATAATATTTTCGTGAAATAGTAATTCTATTCGTTTATCTAAATATAGCAGATATAGAGAAAAATAAGTTAAACAATAGTATAATGGTGTGCAAAATTATTATTAATGCAAAGAAAGAGAACCATTAATAGTGATTTGAAGTGAGGCGAATCCAGGTTGAACATTTTACGCATGTCCTAATTATGAGATAAAAATGAGAGAAATTGAAATAATTTTATTAATTTTTTTTTATTAATATTGTTGAATAACTCATTTTTGAAATTGTATGAATTATGATGACATAGAGGAAAATATATGTATTTTAAATGACACAATAGCTCTTTCTTAGAAAAACCACTGTTTTTTTAATTTATTCTTCAGTGATCTAATCATTTCTAAAACCTAATTTTTAAGACAAAGAAAAAAATCTCTGTCCTTTCTCCTCAGTAGGACGGAGGACGAGATTACATTCCCGCCTCGCGAATCCTCGTGAGAACCTCAAAGTGGATTCTCGTGAAATCCGAAAAAATTAAATATAATATTATAAGTTTATATATATATATGAATTTATAATATTACTTGCATAAAAATTTATTTTATAATTTAATAAATTATAGTTTAAAAAAATTAAAGAATAAAATATTTACTTTACGTGAAATTTTTATAGGGCAATGATTCTTTATAGAGGCAAAAACAAAGACAAAAATTATTTCCATTATGATACTAGAATGGAAAATGTGAGATAACTTTTGTCTCGCTTATTTATCATTTTTAAGCTAATATTTTTTTAACTAATATTTTTTATTTTTATAAAAAATACAAAATTCATGATAATTTTGATAAAAAAAAATTTATTTTATGATAAAATAATATAAAATTAAAAATAAATTTAATAAAATAATATAAGATTAAAAGTAATTTTACTAAAAAATTTTATTTTATCTTTATTTATTTCTCTATTATAAATTTAGAGACTTATTTAACCCTACGTTACCTAAATTTAGTCGCTTATGTGACCCTTTGGACGTTACGTTATCAACCATAGGTTATCATACTTTAAAAAACCTTACCCTACCTTCCATTTTCGGAAGCAAACTGTAACTCTCCAGACCAGAAAAATAAGAACAAACCACACCATAGCTTCACCAGCACTTATCCATCCATCCATCCATGGCTACCTCCTTGTTTTTTCTTCCCAACTTCTCCTCCTTCCTCGTGCCCTCCAACCTACCACCAAAAACCCATCCTCAAATCTCTTTCTCCTCTCTAAAGACTCATTCTTTACGCCAAAATTCATCTACCAATAAGCTGATTCCACTGGTAGCTCAAGAGGGTTACTCCAGTTCATCTTTATCTGCTGAATTGAACTCGGTTATATTACCATCTCTCGCAAATGCAAATATCCTTTTCTTTAATTCGGCGTACAATGTGCAGGTGATAGTGGAGGATAATGAGCCTGAAGAGAGGCTGTTGAATAGGTTCAGGAGAGAGGTGATGAGGTTTGGTGCCATTCAAGAATGTAAGAGGAGGAGGTTTTTTGAGAACAAGCAGGACGAGAAGAAACGCAAGTCTAGTGAAGCTGCTAAGCGTAATCGCAAAAGGTCTTTCGTTTTTCTAATTTTCTTTCTTTTGATTTTTGCTTGTGGGGAAGGGAAATTCTTTGGATGAGAATTTTACTTGGTGTAAGAGAGTTATTGTGGTTTGTTCTCATTATAATGTGAATTTTCCTGTTTATGGTGTATGGTTGGAATGGATGGTGAGAAAATTTAAGGAAGTGTTCAGATGATAAGATATATATGATGAAGAATTTGTTTCTGATGAATTATGCACTTAGCTATGTGTCTGGCTGAGAGTCAGCGATTTTGGAATTGCTTAAATTTTTGTGTTTGGGCGCTGAGAAAATGAGGAGCTGAGAAGGAATGGAAAGAAGAGGAAGGTGTTTTGGAGTGTTGTGATGTATTGATATCCATAAAATCAGGAGTTCTTATGAATTAAGATAGTTGTGTTGGGCTAGTTAATAGTGGAGGTCTTTACTGGTTTGCTTACTATAAAAACTGAGGAAAAAGAAAAGAAAAACTTTTGTCAGCTAAATTGGAGGGCAGAAATTGGATTTCTTTGGCTGTGAAGCAGTAATATATGAGTGAAAAGTCCTATACGCGCTCCTCTCTTTTGTTTCCCAGCAACCTAGCATTCTACCTTTGTATTGACTTTGGTTTCTCATTTCTACTATTGGAACTGTCTTGCATTTGTTGGATTTTTTATCTTGTGGAATAGATGCCATTGATATATTTCTCCTTTTATCATTAGAAATCGATTGCACTTTAGATTTTCGCCATGATTTGTGTTTAAGGATGTCAATTGCTTACTCCCATCAGCAATATGAATTATATGCAGGAGGGCAGTTCATTAGTCATGTACTGAGTTTGTATATGTACATTACCTAATGTTATAAACCATTTTCTTATTTTTCTAATTGTGCTAGAAATCTTTCTATGCAATGAACTAGAGATGAGCTTGTGCTTTCCTCCTCAGCGTTTTGATATTTGTGCTTTATTACCTCTTTTGCTTCAGATGCTGTATCATCTTTCACGTTAGCTGTTTCTTATATTGCAATTTCTTGTTGCTTGCCATCTCTCTTTCCCAATTTAGCTAGACTAATATGAGCATCAACTGAATGTCATTAATGAACAATTTTTTCTAGGGGGAAACATTTCCTTTCTCTTTGGAGCTCTTTTTCTTTCTTTACTTTTAATTCATCATATTTGTTTCTTTCAAGATTTTTTCACTAAAGTTGCTGCATTATTTTGCAATAAAACAGGAGGCCTGTGTCAAGATCGACAACACCAAACAAGCAAGAAACATCCACAAGCAAGAAGGAAGAGGATGGCGAAGATAACTGGGAAATGCCTGAAGGAGATGTTCCTTATTAGACATTTCACCTTGTCTATTGACTGTAGAATTTGCACCTTTGATTATGAGAGGCTTGTTTTCTCAATTAAAGTTGCCCAAGTAAATCATGTTCTTTGACAGACTCTTTGCATTTCCATTTTTGGTACCTTTTGCATCCAAGGTAATCATGTCTCATTCTTGGTTTAATTTTAGGGCACTTCCTGCTATAGATTCTTAGTCATTTTCTTGAGCAGCAATCCATCTGTGAAACAGGTGAAACATTAAGAATGCTTTTATCCTTGTAGTATATGATGTCATGAGAAATTCACTTTGTAGTGAGAAAATATTGTGTAGTTGAATTTACCTTTCTTTTTTTTTTTTTTTCGGTCATCAAATTTACTTTTCTTTATCTCAGTGTAATCAATGGCCCTTTTACTGGAGGAGGGATTTCACTGAGATGAAATTAGCCTCTAGTTTCTTATCATTTAGCTCTAAGTGGCAGCCATGAACAATTTTTCATTTACATTTGTTGATTGAATAGGATACAAGGAGATTTGTTCTTCTCATGGTTTTATGCAATATATTCACCAACAGGTGCAGCACTTAGAAATGTTAGAGGATTTTCCGATAGACCACTAATACCTCAACTATGCAGATGCAAAGACCAGGCGAAGAATACCCAAAGAGGATATTTAAACTCCAAAATTCTTGGCCGTGTAAATATTTTGAGAGCCCATGAGAGAAAAAAAAACGATGAGAGGAGGGAGACAAGAGAAGGTTAAAGAGGCAAACTACTTTCAGGCTGTATGTATACAAACGCTCAGTTTTTGGAAGATTTAGGCCTCTATTTGAAGGGTCAAGGCTTTATGGATTGCAAAAGGTGGCTTGGGTAGAAGACAAAGATTAGGCTTTATTTATGATGTGATACGCGAAAGTTGATTGTTAGAGGCTCCTATTCACTTGAACATTCACACAAAATGATGGGATCTGCTTTGTTTTACAGGGTAGAAGATATGCCACGACATGCTAATGCTCATCACTCCTTTGCTCCTACACATGTAAATGCTCACAGGACTTCAAAATTAGTTAGTAATTATCCAGAGTAACTATCTAATTAAGGTCAGGTCCCAATGAGATTTTGGGTTTTCTTTTTCCATGTGAATACTTGCACAAAATTTTTCTTTCCAATCACTTTGAAATTTCTCAAATAATGATATTTTCTTCTATCAAATCCTGCAATTTGTATTGGTGGACAAGCATATGATGAAAAGCAGGTGCGCACTGCTAAAAAGATTGACTACAGTGCATTATTCCACTCTATACATTCATAAGAGCATACATGAAACAGGCAGGAACTCAACACCAATGTTGTCAAGCAACTCTGAGGGGCTCTTCTCGAAGAAGACATTGCCTCCACACAACCACCCTTCCCCGAAAATGCTCTGTATCTTCTCAAATGATCCAGAGCAATCTTTAGGTCATGAACTTTGCTGTCTGAATCGTCATAGCAGTTTGCGTATGTAGTGTATACCTTGCTCTTATCAATGTTAGAGTGACAAAATCCACCATAATATGTTGTGCCCAATAACTTTATGAGATCAGTTATTGTAAGATCTTCATGCACGTACTATATAATATTTTATTATGTAATGTGCTCAAAATGGCATTTCGTTTAAGCTATTGCTGTCACTCATAAACATTGTAGGACCAAAATTCTTACGTGTGGATTTCAGTTTAGACTTGGGATAGGAGTGTGTCTGCACACATACCTCTTTATCATTTATCATTTCTACACTTATAAATGAAGTTCCCTTCACTTTTGCAGTGTTCATAGGATTTTCAGTCATACCTTAACAATTAAGTATATACTCCCTTCGTTTCCATGTAACTGATCATTTAAACAAAATTTAAAATTTCATTTATTTATCATTTTTATACCATCAATGAAATTTAATTTTTTTTTCAATTTTACCCTTATACTTATCAATCTTAAATTATTAATAATATATAAAATTTCAAAGTTTTTTTCAAAATTAAGGATAATTTAGTCTTAATTACTCATTTTTTCTCTAAATTTAAGGTTAATTAATACTTCATTCGTTCTTATATAACTGATGCTTTTGGAGATTTCAGTAAGATTAAGAAACTATTAATTAGCCTTAAATTTTGGAAAAAAATGAGTGATTAAGACTAAATTACCCTTAGTTTTGAATTAAATAACGTTGAAATTCATTCTACGTTACATTATAACTTTGAATTGATGATTGTAATAGTGAAATTGAGAAAAAATTTAAATATCATTGATTATATAAAAATGACAATTAAATAAAATTTTAAATTTTCTATAAATACTTTCTTAATCCTAGTAAAACACCTTCAAACGTCATATATATAAAATGAAAAGGGTATTTATCCAGAAAACTCTCTCTTATCTTTAAAAAAATTTTATTTTTTGACATATTACAAATATTTAATTTTTTCTTTTTTTTTTTCATATGTGTCATATGCTAATCATATGCATCAATTAATACACCCACACACTCTCTTTTATATTTTTTCTTCCATTTCTTTTTCAATTTTAAATTGAAAGATTCACACTTCACATTAATTCCATCATATTTCAATTTTAAGTTGGAAGTTTTGCTATTTAGTCAATGACGACTCCTTTTTAAACTTTTTTTTTCTTATTTTAATTTGCATTTATTATCTTTTTTTTTTTTTTTTTTTTGTGGGACGTTCTTTTAATTTCTGGCTCAAATTACTGGAGAAAATGATTCGTCAGTTTATATGGTACCACACCTCAAGCCCAAAATCAAACCATACCTGAGTCTCTCTCTCTCTCTCTCTCTCTCTCTCTCTCTCTATATATATATATATATATATACACACACACACACTCACACTCTTAAAAATTAGACATGATTGGAATAAAAAAAAATTGAATGAATATTCATTTGTTTTTCTAAACATTCACAATTTTATTTTTCAATTATAAAAATATGATTTAGATTTCTCAATTTTTAATAATTTAAATTTATTTTAAGGCAAATCAATAAATCAAGTTAGGATAAAATCTGTTTCATTTTGAAAATTGTAAATTATTTCAAGTTTGGATTAATATAGATTTTTTTTCCCACTTATAAAAGATTTTAAATTAAATTTTTATATCAAATAAACAATTATCACTTTATTGTAAAATTATATTTTAAATAACTGATATATTAATCAAATAGTAAAAATAAGATATATTTAAATTAAAAATAATTAATTAAAAGTAATTTCAATTGATATTAACTAATACTCTTTCTGTTTGACCATTTAAGAGATTTCACTAGGATTAAAAGTTATTAATTAATCTTAAATTTAGAAAAAATGAGTGATTAGCACTAAATTATCATTAATTTTGAATTAAATGACTTTAAAATTCTACTTAATCTTAATAACTTTGGATTAATAAGTATAATGACAAAATTAAGAATAAAAAGTTTAAAATTTCATTGATTTTGTAAAAATGACAAATAAATGGAATTTTACTTTTTCTCTAAATGGTCAATTAAATAAGAATAGAGGGAGTATACCCTTAATTATTTTCAACTAAAACTTTACACTAATACTAATAAGAAAAACATTTAATTAGAAGAGAAAAAAATATAATGATAAGGGTAAATTTGGAATACAAGCCATTAATGTTACATTGATGATGTAGAATGACAATTATATTGAAATAATTTTTTTTCTAAAAAGACATATTGTGAAACGAAGATAATATTAAATAGTTTTAATATTAATTGAGATGATATAAATATACCACACACATTAAAGAAGTTATTAAATAGATTCAAATAATTTTAATATTCTCTCTATTTCATAATATCTATTATTTTAGAAAAAAAATTTATTTTAATATAATTATCATTCTATATTACTAATATAACATTAATGACTTGTTTTTCAAATGTACCCTCATCATTATCCCATATTTCTCTTCTAATTAAATGTTTTTTTATTAGTATTAGTGTAAGTTTTAATTAAAGACAATTAATGATATATTAGTCAATATCAATTGAAATTATTTTTAATTAATTATTTTCTTAATTTAAGTACACAACTCTAAAAAGACAGATATTATAAAATAAAAAGAATACTAATGTGGGGTAAAATTGGAAAGAGTGTAATAAATGATGTATAAAAGTCATAAAATAATAGATGATGTAAAATAATTTTTTTTAAAAAAAACAACCATTATTGTGAAAAAGATGAAATATTTATATTTAGCGTAGAGTTTCTTAGACTTTCTTATTAGCGTTAGTATAAAATTTTAGTTGAAGATAATTAAAAGTATATTAGTCAATATTAATTAAAATTATTTCTAATTAATTATTCTCTTAATCTAAATGCACAACTCTAAAAAAACAGATATTGTAAAATAGAGAGTATTAATGATGAGGTAAAATTGAAAAGAGTGTAATAAATGATGCACAAAAGTCATAAAATGATAGATACTGTAAAATATATTTTTTAAAATGACCATTATTGTGAAACAAAGAGAGTATTTATATTTAACGTACATATATAATAAATGAAATAATTAATATTGAATTAAAAAAATATAAATATTGTTATTCAAAAATATTAGTATTAATTTACATTAGCAATTAAAATTTATTATTCAACCACTCCCTCATTCTTAAAATAATTAACAAAATTTTATTTTCACAAGAATTAAGAAAATTAGTTAATTATTATTATTTTATGTATTTTAACAATTTTTTTATTGAAATATCTTTATATATTTTTATTTTATTAATATTAATAAAGTATAGTTGTTATTGAAATTATAAAAATTGGTGATAATATTTAAATATTAGTAGTAAAATGATTATTGGAACTTGAAAAAAATTTATTGAATAATATAAATTCAAAGTAAAAAATATAAGTAGTAATTTATTGATAATGTGAAAATAAATATCAATTAATAAAGATATATTAGATAATTATTTGATTAATTATTAATTAAAAAAATTATCAACCATTTTGAGAGGTTTAAAATATAAGTTTTTGGGGGAATACTTATTAAGGTATAAAGAATTTATCTACCTATAAAGTCAGTAAGTTTGTCGGCGCACAATAATTGATCATGTGAACATCATGCAATTCCAATAATCATTTAATTTTTTAAAAATATTTTATTATATTACCTAAGAAATGGATAAAAGTGGCGCTTCAAGCACCTGAAGGGTTGCTTAATTCTTCCCCGTTTATTTCTCTGATCCACCATCAGGATGCATCCACGTGTCACGCAGAGGATAAGCATAGGTTGGCGCTTATCTGTCATACAAAAATCACAAATCCTCCTAAAAGCAAACAAGAAAAAGTTAATAATAATAATAATAACAAAATGACAAGAGGGTCAATTAGAGGAATTTGTATTTCAAATAAATACATATAAGCATTATATTACTACTAGTCCCTTAATTTAAGATTTTCTGGACTCTAATATATTGAAGGACTTGGTTGGATACATATGCTACTTGGCCTTGACCTTTATTTATGTAACTATAGAAATTATTATAAAAAAGTTAAAAAATATATTGAAAATTCAAAGCTTTACGCCTCAGTGGTTTGAAAATATGCCAACAAAAGATGAAAATTCAAATGTTTATTGAAAAAAATACTTAACCATGTGATCACAATGAATAGTGTTGTATTTTCTTTAAAGCAAAAGTTTTCTTAATTCATTAGAAGTTAGTGAGCACGCAACACCTTCCAATGATTCAGGAAAATATTATGACAAGTATTGAAAATAATTTTTATATCTATATATACAAAATTTACAATGGAAACCTAATGATACAAATATTAATGAAGATTGTAATTGCATCATCAAGATTTGATGGTGAAACTATTATTTTTTATATTTATTCAATGAAATACTTATTCGAATTTCAAAATAAATAATAAGCATAAAATTTCTATGTGGCAGGATTTCATCTTCAACATGCTTCGATAAGAGTTGCTTTAATTCATGGAGATCAAATATCTAATTATTTGAGAGGTACAACACTCTTTAACTCAGATTGACTTCATCGGATCTTCTACTTGCAATGGAGACAATATTTCTTCATCTCACTGAATAGCACCATGCACCGGTAAAGTGGTGCTATTACTCGTGTTTGTTGACGGTGTATTTGATGGATTGGGAGAGATGGAGAACTGTCTTTTTGCCTTCTTGAATTTCATGTATTTGTAAAATGCATCTGAGTTTTAGACTTAGATTAAGTAGATGTTATATTGATCTTCATTTCTTTCTATATTTGTGATTTTAAACTAAGTTTTTGTTAATGAAAATTTCACTTTTTGACAAAAAAACAAATATTATATTTGATAATTGATAAGTCAAATATATTAATCCAATCTTGTTCCTAATGATTAAAATAGTATTTAAATTCAGAAGGTCAAATTTTGCTTAAAATAAAAAACATAATTGTACAACTAGGAAAGATTGTGGGTTAAACAGTAAAAATACCAGCAATAATTGAACCATGTTAAATATGATTTAAAAAAATAAAAAGGAAAAGTTAAAAGGACCTTTCTGTACTTACTAAACTACCAAACCCCATTAACTAAGTTGGACCACATTTACTTAAATAACATTAATTCTCAGCTCATCATGTCCCCGTTTGAAGGTGAGTTGCGGAATGGTATTCCAATAATAATAATGTATATACAATACTATGTAAGATAGATGGAAAAGGAACTCATCAATACGAGTGCAATATAAGTATCTAAAAGCCTCTCCATGTTTCAAGTCCTTCTGCAAGCCATTTCCAACCGAAGGACCACCATTTAAACAACTTTTAGTCTGTATACAACTTTCTTCCTGTTCCATTAATGGGGGAAAATTCAAGCCTGTTGGCTGCAGAAGCAACAGCACCACCTTACACCATGGAAGCTGGTGGTGAAGATGAAAGAGACCCAGAAAACAATTTCCTTCAACAGCCACTCCTCAAAAGAAATAGAACATTATCTTCTAGTCCATTAGCCATAGTTGGCGCTAAAGTCTCCCATATAGAGAGCTTGGATTATGAGTAACAACAGTCAACTTACAATTACGTACCCTTCTTTTTTATTCTTTCTTTCAAGAAGATTATGATATGGGCTTGATGGGATATGCAGGATCAATGAGAATGATCTTTTCAAACATGATTGGAGAAGCAGATCTCAAGTTCAAGTACTGCAGTATATATTCTTGAAATGGAGTTTGGCCTTTCTTGTTGGACTTCTTACTGGCTTAATTGCCACCCTTATCAATCTTGCAGTAGAGAACATCGCTGGCTATAAG